>JAEIFV010000967.1:0-115219 GCA_018904265.1 Lordiphosa collinella | reverse complement strand
CAATGGCAAGAAGCTGTGTTCCTGTCGCACTGTCAAGCGCTCGCTCGAGATGACTGCTGTGCACTGGAGCCCGTGGGGATACCTTCAGGAACACCAATATCCTGTACGAGTGCTTGGCCGATAAGCTGATCAATGCTGCAAAGGGTTCCTCCAACTCATAGCTTAACTGGGGGTCGGGTCGTAAACACCCAAGATTTAAAAACATAAAAAAATACAACCAAAAAAACCCTGTCTGTACCAAGACCTAAAGAGCCGCCATCACCTACTTCAAACATTGTTTTAATTTTCCTTATTGAGGCAGCTATTTTGCATACTATTTCTTAAAGGGCCAAGTCAATTTTTCGGTTATTTAAAGCTTGTTGCTTCCTTTGTCTTGGCATTTTTATTTTGTTTTATATTCACTAGTTAAGTTTTGGCACTCAAATAATAGCTCGTCTAAACCTCTGGATTATAGCTAATTTACACTAGGGCATAAAGGCTGCCTTTACTGAAAATTTTCTTAAGGCTGCCGGTAAATTGTGCCTTTGATATACAAAATGGTGATAGTTTTGCTTAAAATTAGTTCAGCCGAAATTACGGCAGGTTTTTAAAAAAAAGTTGGCCCTGAAAATCACTACAGTGAATCACAAGGGGTCGGTCAGTAGCTCCTGTGTGGTAAATTTACGCTTTTCCATCTTACGAGAGTTAGTGAATACCCTACATATTGATTTTATATGGGAGCTATTTCCATAGTCCGATTGACTTGAAACTTGGTGGAAATATGGAAACCACTAAAAATTATGTTAAGACCTAAAATATTTAGAAAAATTCTAACTTTGCTATAAAATGTATGAAAAAAATTTTTATTTTGTATGGGAGCTTTATCTAATTGATATCCGATTGGCTTGAAACTTACTAAAAAAAGGAAACATTTTGAAATCTAAGTTTAAACTTAATATACTCAAAGAAATATAATGATTCTCAAAAATATTTACAATAATATATTTACAATAATAAAAATATTTACAATAATGCAATAAAGATAACACAAGGTGTGGCAAATTTAAATTGTATTAGAAATGCCCTTAGCCTTGACCGATTAAGTTCTTGTTTTGAAAAACCAACTGAGTATTATATTATGTATACTTTAATCAAAAATCAGCACCTTATCTTTTGTAATATGTCTTGCAGCAGCTTTAAAAGAAACTTTTTTACGAAATGTTGACTTTGGCGCTCTATATCTCCGTTACTGCTTACTCAACTTTAGCAAACTTTTATTTATCTAAAACCTTGAAGAATTCCTCAAACAGAAAAGAAATGAATTCAAATACTTAACGGTTCAAAAGTTATTGGATTTTGTCCAAGGCAAAACGATTCTGGACCACTGTGCGTAGTGACAATAGGAGTCTACATACAAAATTTGGTGGCTCTAGCTCTTCTAGTCTCCGAGATCCAGGTGTTTATACAGACAGACAGACGGACATGGCTATATCGTTTCGTTTTTAATAAAAATCTACCAAGTTCTTTTATAGATGTTCAAGAATTTAGATTGTTAAATTGAAGTAAGTTTTGGATATTCCGTCCCTAATGACACTGTCCGAATGAGCTGAATTTTGTAGAATTTTATTTTGAACCATTTCGAACGCGAACCTCGGGTAAATTTAAAAACTATCTGACGTGTCTGACTTTCTAACTTGATTTTATTCCTGATTTTCATGACGAGCAATTGTTCCAAAATCTTCAGCCAAACATTGTTTATTACTATCTACCTCAGTAAAATTGATATACGAGTATGTCGCTTTTTTTATGGAAAATTTAAGGTCATACTGGCGCCCCCTGATTTGCTAGCTTATGGTGTATATTTACCGAGAAAAGAGAAAAAAAGTTCAAAAAGTTGTTTTTTAATGGACGCGTCTGGGCTACAAAATTTTTGACATTACTCATACGCAGTGTTGCATTTCAACTTTTTATATTTTTTAGTTGGCGTTGACTTCTAACAAAATGTTTTCGTACTGCTAGATGGTTTCTCGGATTTAAACTAAAGTTAGCAAAGCATAAGGGACGATACAAAAAAAATTATTTATATTAAAAATGTTGGAGGAATAGTTAAACTTATTCTTAAGACTTTGATTTGAGACATGTTTTATAACTCTCAAAGGTACCTTTGAGAATCGAGCACACAATTTAAGAAATGGATTCAAAGAAAACCAAAAATTAAGACAAAAAATTATTTGAAGAACTTCGTGGAGGTCTAACATATGGCGCTGGTCAAAGCAATCCCGCTTTTTCTTAAATCATAAACAGTGGTTGTCAGGCTGTGAACATTTTGTGTGAACTTTTTGATTGGCTTGGGTATGTCTTAGAACCATTTTTTACTTGCTAAATAAAATTTCCTTGCCTGGGAATTGAACCCGGTATCTCGTACTCTCGTTCTTTACACAAAAGTCGGCATCTCAACACTATCGACTGTCGGCCCCATGACAATATGGGGAAACTTTTTTTATCAAAATCGAAATACCTTGCAAAACTTTCCAAAATTGACAGCATGTAGCACAGATCCCATTGTTGGAAATTTGATGTAGAGTTCGGGGCGTATACGTAATTTTTAGAACAAACTTTATGGCCTCGTCGCGCCCATTAATACCGATTTTTTTTTTGTTAGAAATTTTATTATCTATAATACAAAAGGAACCTTTCTAGGTGGCGTCATTACTGAATTTTAATTTTGCCCTTAAAAAAATGTGCAAACAAATTTTGGTTTGTTATTTTTATTTTCATTCTTTTTGATTTGTGATCTAATATTGAACTTTCAAAAGAACATAAGCCAATTTTATTTTTAACAAGTTCAATAACAAAATATAATAAAACAATAATTTCATAGAAAATTGTGCAATTTTATTTTAAGGGGGTATTGCTGTTTGGAACGCTGTGTTTGGACCTTTTTTTAAGAAAAATCTTATTTAAAAACGGAAATAGTTATTTAAATTCTGTTTTTATACTCTGTACCAGAGGTACACAGAGTATATTAAGTTTGCGCAAAATTGTCCGTCTGTCCGTATGAACAAACAGATCTCAGAGATGGTAAGAGAAAGAGGTTTGGCATGTATGGGACATATGCTTCTTATACCTTCAGACAGATCAAGTTTATTTCCAATTGTTGCCACGCCCCCTCCCGCCCCCGCAATATCGAAAAAACGTCATATCTCCCACAGTTTTATAGATAAAAGGTTCGAACCTTCTGGACATATTTAGTATTCGGGATTCTTTATCGATCCGCTGAATTTTAAAGATCGAATGAACTATATTTGAGTTATAAGGAAAACCAACAATTATGGGCAGCCCCGGTCGCAACGGTGATGGGCAGCACTTTACAGGTACAGATGTTATAGTCGAGCTTGACCGACTTTCTTTATTGTTTAATTTTTAAAGGTTTAAGATAAAAAAGTTACAAAATACAGAAAAAATAAACAGGCTCATTGGGAACGCAATATCGCCTTAATCGTACAATTGGTTATTGGTCAGAAGGGGTCAAATTTAAAGTCCTGAATATCTTAAAAAGTGCACGATAGATTTTAATTAAAATCGAAATTTAAAATGGCATAACGGACTATTGCATGTTCCTAAGAGATGGTAATCGCCGGCGAAAAGACCGTTTATAGATCCACCCACAAACCACTTAATATAGCACACAATCTAGGCCCAAAAGTAGATCGAACTGCGTTTTCAGTTTCACCAACAAAGCCTTGGTTCGCGGGTAATGAGTATTTCATAAATCGAAAGTCAAACTAACCACTTACCGAACCTTAAGCAGATTTTTTGCGTTTTTTTATATCGAAATAAATTATAGTTTATTTAATCCCGTACATTTATGTTCCAGTACTTTATGAAAGTACCAAAAACTTGCTGAATGGTCCATGCGACTTATGTCAAATAGTTTGGTAATTTAAATGGGTCCAAAAAAAATTGGTTTGACCCGGATTATTGAAAACGATAAAAAATAGGGTCATAATTTTTCCAACGAATTAAGATTAAGATTAAGACCAGGGCTACAAACCAAAAAATTTTTCAACGGTTAGGGTTCGGAAATTTGAGGTGCGAGGTTTTTTGGCGAAGGTTTTGGCTCGAACCTTTGGTTCAGCGCAAGCTTTACACAGTGTTAATAAAAAATGGGTATGAGTGGGGCTAACACTCACGGGGCCTTGATGTGAAACATGTTGTGTTCGATTTCACATTATTGTGATTGTGTGTTACTATATACTCAATATTCAAAACTCAGTAATCGATTATAGTACTTCATACTAAGTACTCTACAAGACATACTCGATGCGAAGCCAAGTACTCGATACACAGTATTTGATACTTAGTACTCGATTCTAGGCCGCGATACTTAGTACTCGATTCTAGGACGCGATACTTAGTACTCAATTCTAAGTACTCGATACTAATACTCGATACTTTGTATTTGGTACTCAGCAACCGATGCTAAGTACTCAATACTAAGTACTCTATGCCAAGTACTCGATACTCTGTAGTTGATACTGAGTGTACTCGACTCTAAGTAGTCGATACTCCATACTCGATACTCTATACTCGATGCTCGATACTCAGTACTCAATACTAAGTACTAAGTACTCCCAATACCACTACACGAAAACCTTAAAGCCCTAAACAACAACAACTCAAAATATGTAAGTCAGCGTGACGCGTGACGCTTTTTTTTATGGCTTGACAGCCCTAAAGGGCCAAAGCCGAGCTCCTCTCAATCGGACGCGATTTGTAGTTCACATGGATATATTCAAAATATAATTTACTGTTAAGTTCAATTTCATTTCGTAATCTTAAAAATATTACCAATGTAATGTTAAGCTCTATTTTTTGTGAATCATTTAAAAGCATTGAAGTCGAAGATCTTAAAAAGCCATAGGCTATTGGGGACTTTATCAGTAATTCTGAACGTTTATCACGATTTTTTTATTAAACTTTTCTGAGGATTTTAAGACTCAGTTGCCCAAAACCGACCAGATAACAGAAGAATTCGCTAGGCAGTAGGTCACAATTGTTTTTGTCTTTAATTTTTGTTAAACTGGACCGAAACTGTAGGTTTGGAAAAGGTTCAGGTTCAGCTTTTATTAAAAAAGAGGTTCGGTTCAAGGTTCGGTTCACAGTAAATTAATAGTCGGAATTCCGGGTTCAAACCGGTTCGGTTCAATACCGGTTTGCAGCCCCGATTAAGACAAAACAAGGTTGGAAACTAACATTGTACTTCAAGACAGGTTCGAATCTACGGACCGAAACCTTTGCAAAGGTTTGCAGCCTTGTTATATTGTCGCTTTGCATTCATGCAAATAAAACATGGATGTTGGTGAAAAAATTTCTGTATGTTTCCGACATATCTTAAACGTTTTTGAAATCCTTAACATATTTTTCAACATTCAGAAAATAAATATTTCTTATAATTAATTTTTTTTTTTTTGATCCGCAATTTCAAATCATACCAAAGTGCGAAATTAGAGAAAGAAGACTTTATTTTCACAGGGTTTACCTTTCACTATAATCCTCCAACCCAAAAAAAGCTTTGAAAATTCATTAAATATTTCTAAATATCTTTCTTCTCTATTTAATTTGCAGGAGGTTGCTCGATTAATAGCCGAATGCTTTGCTAATCGTGAAAAGGCTGAAATAACCTTCTTAGTTGTCGAAGCAAAAAAATCAAATTTGGAACCGAAGCCAACAGCGTTAATATTTTTAGAAGCCTAACATTTGCTTGCCCTGCCGGCTACTGACCCATTGGAACGACAAAAACTCGAGTTCCTCTATGAATGGGGCATCGATTTAACGGAGACGCCAAAACCAATGCCAACACCAATACCGCTGACAAAAGCTAAAAATCCACCGCCACTGCCTCATCACAGCGATAACAACAACTATGGCAGTAATACTGCGCTCAACAATCATCATCAAGCATCTCAGCAGCATTATCATACCAACAACACCGTCAACAGCAACACACAACAGTCCAACACAAACATCAACAGCACACAATCAACGCCCATGCCCACAACAGCAGCAACAGCTGCAACAAAACAACAGCAACAGCAACCACAGAACACAAATACACCCACAAAGCAGTCACGTGAGGCCACACCCACACGTGAACGAGAACACTCACAACATAACACACCCACACGCGAACAACACCAGACACCAACACGACATCAGCAACAGCAACGCGAGCAACATCATCGTGAACGACAGCAACAGCTGCGCGAACAACGAGAGCAACGCGAACGTGAACACCAACACATGCACACAGAACACCCACACCAACAACATCATCGTGATCATCATCATCACGAGCACACGAACCATTATCCTCCCCATCAGCATCATCAGCCGCAACAGCAGCAGCAATCATCTTCATCATCCTCGCAGCAGCAACAACAACGCTACAGCAGCAGCAACAGCTACAAATCTCATAATAATTCCGTTTACCAGTAAAAAAATCAAATGAAAGCAGACGAAATTGGAAAAGCAATTATTTTTGGAACATTCAATTCAACAATTCGTAAACAGTAAACAGTTTAATTGTGCTAAACTTCCACCACAAAATCTATCGCTCTCTTCGCTCTCTCATGCACGCCTCTCTACACTGAACGAAAAAAAGAACAAACAACTCGCTTGAAAATGCAAAATGTGAAATTGGTAAAGAAAAACCCCTTAAAATGCTGGAGTATCAATGAATCCAATTGAATGTTGTTGTATAAAGAACTAGAACTCCCCCACATGTTTTTAACAGATCTAAGTACCTTTACCTACACTCGTATGTTGTTTTGTTGTAGCAAAGGAGATGCTCTGAAAAGAAAAAAAAAAACCTAAAACTTATCCCTGACCAATTTTTAAGATTTTATTATTAAGACGTTTGAACAACTCTTTAAAAACATTTGGTTGTTATATATATTATTCCAAACTATATTCCAAAAATCAATTGACTTTAGATCTAAGGTGCTTAACAAAGTTGTAGGACATTTGAAGACAAGACACCACTGTTTACGATTCATACCGGGATTGCTCTACTTTTTTCAATGAATGTGCTTGGATTCTGTAGACTTAGAACCATTTTTAATCTGATAAGATCTCAATCAGAGTATCTATGTACATTAAGCGCTCTTTTCAAGATGCAAGGTATTCGTGCAAGTGTCGTTTTACAAATGGAAGCTTGAGTTTTACGCCTTCCAAGAAAAATTGTACTAACATCATGATATCCTAAACCCAAACGTGTACCGGTACCAAAGTTTCGGTTTTGTTTTTTGTTCCGATTCTATCGGTACTGTTGTAAATATCGGTTGCGGCTTGCAGACTTGATTTTTTATAAAGTTTGTATTTGGTAGCATGGGGGCGATGCTAGGTAAAATTGTTCACATATCTCAATCCAAGAATTTCGGTTCTTCTTTTGAATTTCAATGTGTACCAGAATTCGCCAATTTAGCAAATACCCAAAACAAATTTGATCATTTTAATTTAAGTTCCAGCAAGAAAAGCCTTCTTAAAGCGTTGATTGCATGGAAAGACAGTAAACGAACTCAAGTATTTAACGAACGCCTACTGAAGATTGGATTTGGACATCCGTAAGCAGTAACTGTATAGGCATCCTGATTTTTTTGGTGTTTCAATGCATAAGTTATTTACAATTGTGAGCAATCGCAACTTTCTTGACCTCGAGCCTGCTAAACTCATTACTAATTAAAGCTAGGAACGGAGAATGCCAAACTGTTTGAGCGCATGAAAAAGCCATTTATTGCGAAAGTGGATCGTAAAAACAGAATAGTGTGCTGAGATAACCAAAAAACTACAATAACGCCAAATAAGGCGGTACTTTGTATTTTTAAAAGGTACTGTCACACTTTTCCCGTCTGTTTGTTAACAAACAATTTAATGAGGATTTAAAATCGCAACAATATAAAAATTTAGTGTAGTGAATTGCAGAACGGTAATGCCCAATGGCTAAGCCAGGAGGCAGTTGTCCCCCTGTATTACACATTTTGAATCTGAAAACTCAAGTTTTCATTTATGCCGCACAAATTGCCTTGGATGTGGAAGAAACAGAGAATACAAGAAGCAAACGCTATCGTCTCAGTAACGATATGAGTATAGCTAAGCTAAGAGAGATTGTAAGATCTAAAGTGATTTCACCCAATAGTTCGAGTCACTGAAGTGTTCATGCAAGCTTTCCAAATGAGCGCCAACAGTTTTAATTGCCTCCAAAACGAAGCACACGGTCCAGACGCGATACAAATCTGCTGGCGTGCGAGGTAAATGTTACACATTTTCAATATTTATTTGTTTTTATTTCAAAAAAGTTAGTACAAATTACTGTGGTTTCTCTTCATCGGCATTGGCCGGAGCAAGCAACAAATTTGTTGCTGCTCTTTCTGAACTTCGCGGCTCTAAATCAAAACACTCTCTATTGATGAGGCCCCTAATAATTAATAAATCGGCCAAGAAGAAACACTGAACATACGCTAAATATCAAGATGGAAGAGATAGCAGAGAAAGAAGCAGAGGTAAAGTGGAGAAACACAACCGGATGCCGAATCTTAAAAATTATGTTTAAGACAAGAGATAAAAAACTAACGCACTATCTGCATTGCTCGCTTCTCTGGAAAAAGCGGCCAAGACGCCCCAAACCATTTACTGGCGTTCGCCAAAACTGCAAAGATCCTACAGGATTTCTAAATACAATGGTTCTAAATACCAATGGTAGAGATCGAGTAACAAATGTGGGAGATATTGCTTCTCAAACTGTTCCATTTTTTCACGTCTGCAAGGAAATGTGCAGGTTTGCAATAAACACAAAGATTCAAATTAAATTGTCGGCAAACTATACCACCAATCATTGCCTTTTGGCCTTTTATGAAAAGTATGTTTGTTCTTAATTAAGGAAAAGAAAGCAAACGTGGTTTACTTTTTTAAGTGGCGCAATTTAAAAAATACTCCATATTTGACGCATTTTTCAACTTTGGTAGACTCCCACAAAAAAAATTTGAAAACGTTTTTGATGTTATTTCTTAGATAGCCTAAAGAAATCAAATATTTATCTAAATTGAGTAAAATTGGTTACGTTGGTTTGCGTTTGAGAAAGTTATGTCAATAAAACTGACCTAACCTCGAAAAAAAGCGCGTCGCGGTGAAAGAAGTCGAACGCGTGTAGAGATGTTACTCAAAAACTTGTTTACTATAAATTGGATCCTGCTACCAATAAATAACATCAAAATATGCATGTAGAACGAAAAAATAAAAATTTTGGACTTAAAATTTTTTCCTCTCAAAAAATTTTTTTACAAGAAATTAAAAAAAAATGTTTGGCTTCTTTTTTTTTTTAAATATGATCAGAATGAGTATTTAAAAAATATATTTTTTTTGATTTTAATTTTACAGATTCTTATAAAAATCCGCAAATTTGTCCAAAAAATCAAACGTTTGAGTTTCGCGATTTAATTACGCCCTGATTTATGGGCGTAAGCTTGGGAACTTTACATCAAAAAAATCTTTGAAGATTGCAGATTATTACGAAAAATAATTAAATGAATAACTCATATAGTTCAAAAGTTATGATTTTTGCAACGTTTTATGGGAAAAGGCCCCACTGTGCGACGCCCGTGTGGATTTCAACACCCCCCGTTTGCTTGTCAGCATACTAGTCGTAAAACGCCAGCCGTCAAAAGTTTTGCGAGCGATTTTACAGTGTCATTTTTATATGGAGATTTTTTTTGAGAGCTTTGGAAAGGTCGCCAAATAAATTACATAAAAAAAGCTTTCTAAGCACAATTTTTAATTGAGTTCCTGGCACTTAACGTCCCTTTGAGCCCTCTCAGCTCGGCCTCTTATAAGGTGCTAAAATCAATAAAACATGTTTTCGGTTTAAAAAATTTCAGCTTCTTTCAACAACAAAACAAAAAGTTTTTTTTTTGTTATCTATTAAAAACGAGCTGCAATTTCTATTAAATTTTATTTCTAGCACTAGAGTCATAAAGTGAATTGCTATGGTAAGACCAGCATTAAGAATCCAGAAGTGCTAAAACTAGTTAAGCATCTTACGCAGAACTTAGACTTATGCTAAGTTTTTATCAAATGAAATTTTCTATTTCAAAACCATTAATTTAAAATTTTAGCTTGTTCAATAAATACTATAATTTTCATTTTTATATTCCAGAAATATCAAATATTAATTAATTCACTGCCAAAAAAAAAAATAATATTTATATCCCTCAAAAAAAAAAAAAAAAAAAACTCAGAGCATCTCTATCATTCCCTCAATCGCCGTCTTATCCTCTACTGAAATCTCTAGTATTCTTAGCTTGCCACACACTTTTCTAGGCAGCAAATAGAACCAAATGAAACCCTTCCCAAATCCGTAACTACAACTTAGAACTACTAGCAAGTACATGCTCGATCCAAACACACACACACCCACACACACGAACACTTTATAAATAACAAGAAATGTGTAAAACTGTAAAACTGTAAATCATATTATTGTATTATGATTATATTTACTATGATTATTGAAATGCGAGAAATTGTAGTCTAAATGATTAGTCGTTAAAATGAAATTATGTTAAAAACAAAATACGACAAACTACATATTTAGTTTCACGAGTTACTGTAAGAGAAACCAACAAATCCCCAAAAGCAACAACAAAATAAATATGGCATACATAAACTAAATAAGAAACCAGAGCTTAAAACAAAAGTAAACACAAAAAAATTAAGAAAATATTAAAAAATTATATTAAATATGCGAAAAGAAGACGATGCAGAGAAGAAGCAATTCAAAAACAGCCACAGACACTGTAAAAAGAACAAGTGAATAGCAAAAGAACGTCAAGCTTATGTTATACCATACAACATACAAACACACACACACACACATGCACCAACTACACACTCACACACGCATGCATATTGCTTACTTATTTACAACAACAACAAACAAATATGAAGCCCACCTAAGCAAATAATTTGTAATGAAAATAAACTTAAAATCACATGTAAAAATTTTTAATATAAATATCAAACAAAATTTACCCACAAGCAGGCCACAAAGTGTCGTTTGAAGAAGAAAACATACGCGTCGGAGCAGCTGAAGACACACACACACTCAGATACACACACACACACACACTACAACACAAACGTATCGCCAAACTTATTAGGCACATAAAAAAAAAGCGCAACTAATTTAAAATTTAAAAATTAAACTACCAAATATAAAGCGTATTCAGGCAGTGTTTGGAAATTTTATGGAAACTGTCAGTGACTATCTTTTTAGTTGGCACCCAACCCTACTTGAGACTAATTGAAACTTAGTTAGATTTTCGATCCAAACTTTTTCATTAATTTCAGTTTTAGAGCTTATCAGTTCGGTTAAGTTTCGTCATTTGATCTGGTAACCATACATATTTCTGTCACATAAAGGCAGTGGTCGCACCATCCATTGGCCGTCTAGTAATTGGAAATCAGTTTGGTATTAATTTAAAGCAGCGGTGGGCACGACATTCCAACAAGATCCAACAACAAAACAAGATTGTCGCTCGAATCGACAAGCCAGACACACACTGCATGTATATGTTTTTGCAGGCGTCTCTGCCGCGCACACTTGTGGCGCCGTGCCCCGATACTTAATAGACTTGTTGCTTTAACTAGCTTCGAAACGAGGCAATTGAACTTGTCGTTCTGTCTTATTGTGCGCTGCGGCGCCAATAAGCGACAGCGTAGCGCCAGTTGTCGTAAAAAAACTCTCGGAGCAATGGAGTCAATGGGAGCAATTGCTGATTTAAAGTACATTTAACGATGTACGATTTCAAGAAATTTTGGGTAAAAACCATTTGTCAAAAAAGTCTTAATTTGAATGGTTTTTAGTCCATAACAAAACTGGATCTGAACCGGTTTGCAACCATGGAAGCCCTGTTTATGGGACATATCAAAAATCAACTAATAACCCACAAAGACATGAACAACATTTTGAAAGCAGCTTTGATTTGTAAGAGATTTGCTAAAGTCTAAGGGCCGATTTTACATCTTCTAGATAGCTGCAATGAGTCAGATAAACTCACAACTTACACAGTTATATGTTAGTTTATCAGGCCTGTTCCCGTTTCCGAATGGAATTAAAAAGTAAAACGATCGCAATTCCGAATCGTTTTCATTTCGGTGTTCCCGTTTCCGAGTGAAATTGAAATCGATTGTCTTTCGAATGAATGCTCAAATCGTTTTCGAATTTTAATTCAGACATAAGACAGCCTTAACAATTTCGGATGCGGAATTGCGAACAGCTCGGTTTTATTTCGATCGATCTTTCGTTCGCTTGCTTGCAATTGCCAAGGTACAAGCAAAATAGAAATGATTTTAAATAAAATTGTTCGCACGATGTATCAATGAATATTTCAAAATCTCTGCAATATTATACATGTTACAATAAAAATATTTGCAAGATGTAAAGAATCACCGTTGCCAAGAAATTGGTCATTTACGTTTCATTCCACTGACTTTAAGGCAAAACTTTTGAAACGGAGTAACTTGCTCGTTTTTCGGAAACGGGAACAGCTACCAATTCAGATTCCGCATGATCTAATCGAAATCGGAAGGAGGAACAGGACTGTATGTGACAGATAGTGCTATGTAGGAGATGTGAAATCGGCCCTAAGTTTTATAACATTATTTAATATTTTTGAAGCCAATAGCCTGAGAAGTGAGGCTTAAAGAAGGCTTATCGGATAAAGAAACTGCCTTCTCGAAGTTTTTCATAATCTATAATTCGCTATAAAACAATAAATAATTGCAACTAAATTTGTTTTTTTGGCATTCGTCAACTCGCAATAATCATACTAACATATGGTATTAGTCCTGAATTGATTGAATTGGTTTCACTATGCTACACAGGGAGAGGAACATTTGTATGGGATTTGCTTAGCGTATTAATATATAGATGCTAGAGACACAAGGCCGTATGTATACCCCCTTTAGGGCTTCTGTTGCTGCTTCATTAAATGCTAACTGTCGGGATTACTAAAGGATGTTTCCTCAACTCAATGGTAACATTTTCGACAAAGGCTTTAAAACGGTTCTGTTTCGGTTGGGATCAGTACAGTTCATAAAATATGAAAATCGGAAAATGCCCTGACATTTTAGAATGTAGTGATACCTTTTAGCTGGTGGTAGTTGGAATGAATGCGAAGCACCAACGATTTGAAACTGAATTACAATGTTTAAGTCATCAACGCCATTATTGCTTGCTTAATCAACCATTTTTGTGGTTATCAATGATGTTCGGAAATATTTTGTTGATGCGCTCGCCTTTCCATAAGACAAATTTACCAAAATTCGGAGGATATGAAATTCATTCGACCGATTTGTCGACAGGAGATATCTTGAGCAGATGGATAGTTCTGCAATGCAACTCTCATGTTTGCTGTCATCTGAAGTTTCTTAACATAGCGTTACAGTTTGGATGATTCAGCAATCGATTGACAGTAAAACCATTGCGCTTCCAAAGCATACCGAGTTATTGCGCAGAGTGCTTCCAATGCGCGACTGTGCGCCATTGTGCACTGGTCCCAAATGATGATTTTAGACGCTACTTAAACTTTGGCTATTTTGGTGTGTTTCGCCTGAAGGTTTAATGGCAATTTTAACGCTGTATGAGCTGTAGGGCATCTCTCTAGCAATGTGACCTCTACTCCAGAAGGAGCAACTGCTACCGCAATGTAGGATCTCGCACGAACAATGGCCAAAATCAATAACATGAAGAATGTCTCCCCAGTTCCACCGGGGGCATCTTAATGTTATACATACAGCTACATATACCATTGGCTTGACAGGATTTACAATTTGGACGAGTTATTTAATTACGCAATAAACATATCAAATTAAGTCTGGACGATTTCTTTCTTTTAATCTGCGAGGTCGAAGGAGCTCCAGAGCTGGGATTAAGTTTATTTTGCTGCTTTTATTTTATCTTTGACTGTTGGTATGTTTAGTTCTTTGTGAATATCGTCAGATATATAACGCGAAGCGTTGAGAATAGCGCGTATTGTTATTGATTGTTGACTTTGAATTATTTTTATGTTAGTTGGTTTTGCTGTTTCCCACAACTGGATACCATAGGTCCATATTGGTTTGATGATTATCTTATAAATTAGGAGTTTATTGTGAGTGGATAATTTGAATTTTTTGCGTAGTAGCCAGTATAGTTGTTTGTAGTTTGGTCTCTTTTCCTTTCTCTGTGGTGCTTCCATGTCAGTTTTTTGTCCAGTTACATCCCTAGATATTTGGGTTCTTCGCATCTGTTGATGATAGTTCCGTTTTAATGTAGATTTCGCGGTGTGAATATCCTTTTTGTTGTGTAGATTATATGTTGTGTTTTCTGGTGATTTATTTAATTTGCCAAGAGTTTGACCATTCCGCGACACAGTATTTTTTATTATATCCAAAAAAATAAGCCACAATTTCCATAATCAATTGCCTTCGATTATGTATCATTGAATTCCCTCTGTCGGGGGTTTAACTTGGGTATATTCGTTTGAACTGATTGGTGTAATTGGCTTGTCTGTCTGTTTTGCATATTTCGCAACTATATTGACCGACTTCACATCCCATTTTTCCGTCTACCATTGTCATTTATCAAATCGTCCTAACAATATAAGATTTTAAGTATTTTAAATTTATATTAATAGTAATTCTGTCATGCGGGGCGGATTCAAATCCAACAAATCAATAACACGGTGTGACAGTCAGAAAACTTCTGGGATGCGACATAGTGTAGGTTGTAGATATAGTAAAATGTAACATTGTGGCATACCACAAATCGTGCACATCAAAATTTGGAATAACAGTTAAAAGTCCGTCTTTTCGAGGTTGATATAGTTAAAAAATCATATTTCTTAAACTAGGCATCCTATAATAGTTTGCAATGCGTCTTTGGAAAGAGAAATGTAACACCTTTCCAACAGTGTACTACATTGCAATCTCGGATAAAAATTGGGGGGATCTACATGAAAAACAAATATAATTTTTCAGTTTTTTGCGACTTCACCGAACTTTAAATGAAAATGAATAGGTCAAATCTATATAAAACTATTTAATTTTGGTATGCTGTTTCAAAAAACATTTAATTTTGCGTCTTCTGCAACTTAGTATATTAAAATCGAGTAATATTTGGTTGAGTTATTTAACTTTTTAGGAAAAAAACCTTAAAAAGCCTAATTAAAACAAGTAGGAAAGTTGGGGAAGCCCGACTATAGCACACTCTTTACCCACAAAAGTGTATGCTTAGTGTAAATTTAGATGCTGCAGTAGCTACTGAAAGCAATGCTGCTACTGCGCTGCAGCAGAGAAGTTTCTTTCGCTTATATCTTGACTATCGTTCATCCGATCTTTACCAATCCTTTGGTGGACCGATAAAGAATCCCGATTACTAAATATGTCCAAAAGTACGAACCTTCTATCTATAAAACTGCCGAAGATATGACGTTTTTTCTAAATTTCGGGGGCGGGAGGGGGCGTGGCAATAATTAAAAGTAAGCTTGATCTGCCTGTAAGCATATGAAGCTTATGTTCCATACATGTCAAACATCTATCTCATACCATCTCTGAGATCTATTTATTAATATAGACAGACGGACTGACAGACGGACGGACAGACAGACAGGCGGACAGACGGACATGGCTATACAATACTTATTCTAAAAAAAATTATTCAATAATTTACTCTAAAAGCTCAACAATTTTTCGGTCGACAGTGCTATTATGGCGCGACTCATCACCATATTGCGAAAATTTCGTTATCCGAAAAACTTTAATAACTTTGCTAATTATTGACCGATTTTAGAAAATAGGCATACGTTGTAACCGTGAAGATGTGTTGTTCTTAAACAATAAAACAAATATTGGAGGTTTCTAACCAAATAGTTTTCAAAAACGTCACCAAAGACAAAAAATGGAAAAAAAACCAATCAAAAATGGTTTACGTAGCAAATACTCCAAGATAAGAAATGAATCCTGATCAGTCATATATGGTATCTTTAAAGACCTAAATTTCCTCTTTCCAAAACCGGTAAGAAAATAAAAATCATTTGATATATGACAAAGTTATGGGCGTATAAGTGAGTGTTTGTGCGAAATCATCATATAGTACTAATATTGGATTGATAATTGAGAATTGACCTCTATATTTTTAGGGATGTCGAATAAATGAGACCTCTTGTAATTCTCAAGTCTGAAATCTGTGCATTGAGAATATAAAAGGGGTAACTGAAATTCGGTGTTCAAAAATGTTTATGGTCAAATCAAATTTCTTATTAAACGGGAAAGCAAAGCCAACTTCGTCTGTGCCGAAGTTTAAATACACTTGAAACTTTTGTGACCACTCACTTTATTTTGTGACCAATAAGCTTAATGTCTTGTGTCATCGGTATATTAAAAAAAAAAAACCAAAAAAAAAAAACAATTTGTATGGCAGCTACAAGAAGTGACCATGCGAATTTCGTGACTCCGACTATGTGCAGTGTGCAGCTAAAAGATGACTCTGTGCAACATTTAAGCTCGATAGCTTCAAAGCTGAGGAACTAGTTTGCGTAGAAACAGACAGACGGACAGACAAAGCTCAACGATTTCTTTATTTTAGGGTTTGCTGATTTGTAGCTTCATCAATAAATCTCGAGCAGAGCAAAAGCCAAACAAAAAAAAGCCCCAAAAAAGGAGTTTGTGAGTGCAGATTAAATACCATGCTTGCATTATATTTTCCACTCTCCTCATTTGTTGAAAGCGGAAGGAAAAATAGTTTTTTTAAGAATAAATGCAGAGAGTGCTGGATAATAAGTGAGCGGTTCGCGGGACAAAGCTTAAGCGAGGATAAAAGATTATTACTCAAGCATAGCGAACAATGCGAGGGACAGGTACTAGCTTTTTCTGCGGATCGAGTGCAGCTCTCTGAAGCGTTGATATTTTTATAATAATTGATTAACAAAATGTTTCATTTGTCAAAAAATGTACCCTCTTTTTGCCCTCATTTAGGTCATCAATCTTTTGCATAAAATTTACCAAACACCAAACGAATACCTTCTGTTATTAGTACAACTTAAACTGCACACTGCACTCTTTTTCAATGTTTGTTAATTGTTAAACAAAACACAAAAATCAACTGCAAAATTGTATTTCCTTCACAAACCCCAAACAAAAATAAAAACACACAAAAAATACTCAACTTCCCCTCCCCACACACAAAATGGTAAACGAATTATTGAAAGCTATGCTACTCTCTACCATTAACTAAACAAACTAAAAAAGAAAAACAAATAATAAACATTTACGCAAAAATCTATGCTGTAGAGAAAACGAACGCTTAAAATTTGAGGTTGATTGGCATTAAGTAAAATGAAAAGTTAAAACGATGTTGAAGAGCCGACAGGGCGCGATCACGAGCAAATATAACTTAAAAAAAAAAAAACAAGAAAATAAAAACTAGGCACGAGTTAAGAACAAATCGTGCAAAGTTCTCTCATATATATTGTAAAATATTATACTAAAAAAACATATATTTTTCTCGCCCTCCTTTTCCTCTCTCACTTTTACTCAGTCATCAGAAAAAAATTTGTTGATTTTGTTTGTTGTGTGTGATAGTGTTAAAACAAAAAATTAACAAGAAACTTTTGCATGTCATATGAGCAATTTATTTCCAGAAGTTAACGAAATATTAATGCCTGGCTTGTTTTTGTTAAAACAAAACAAAACCAAAATCTCTTTCTCTGCTAAGCTCTCTTTATCACTCTATATGTCTGTGTATTACAAAAAAAAAAAAAAAAAATTATACAAAAAAAAATGAAATGTTAATTTTGTTGACTATTATGTAACAAGGCTTAAACTGTATATTAGTTATGTACATTCTTAGCTAAATTACTACAGAAAATGAAAAGAAAATTGAAACTAAATTCAAACAAAAAGCGAATGCTGTTAGTTATTTTAGAAAATCTATCAAAAACAAAGAGAACAATGTTACAAATGCGACATTTATTTAAAGAAACACACACTTTTTACAGGTTTATGCGTGGGAGGATATCATGAAGTGAAGCTCGGGAGCATTTATATTGTAATACCCCCCAAGTGAATGTATAGTTTTGAGAGCGTTCCTCCTCCTCGAGAGAGACCTCCTAAGCCTATTTTAATGTTAATTTTAACTACTTTTTTTTTTACAACTTTTTTAAAGTCATTTTCTGATTACGCCTTCGGACACCGATATTTTTGAAGTACATACCGAAACTAAAAAAATCCCCAACGGACTTGGCCCCATCTCATCCACTTTTTCCCCAACCTGAAATTTTTTTTTGTGAAGTCATATATCATATCCGTTAGATTTTGTTTTTATATCTTTGGCAAAGTTATAGATATATACAAGAGGAAAAAAATACCTTAACCGACTGACCCAAAAAATGGCATCTAGTTCAAAACTTGAAAAATATCGAAAATTTAAAATTTTTTCATTTTTTTTTTTTTGGCAGAAACGGCTTAACTACTGGTTATTTGGCAAATCTTTCTTCTGCGAAATTATCCCAAAAAATCAATATAAACAACTCTCTAATACATGCCAGCTACATAAGGTGCATTCTTTAATATGAAATTTAGCCGTTGTCCAAACATTGATAATACAGTTCTACAAGTATTGGGCACATGCGGGCCGAAGAATGAAATCGGCACCGCTCGACGGAGGTTTTCAAGCTGAGCCCAAGTCAATTTTCGAAATTATTTCTAGCACCTCAAATTTTTAAGAAATCGATGGTCAAAGTTGTTAAAAGTGCCTAAAAAGGCTACTTTCAAAAATAAATTAAAAATTTAAAATCCAACTTAATCGGAATAATGCGCATGAAAATTTAGATGCATAGAGTGATCTTTGCTCTATGGAAGGCAATAAACCAAATCACTAATTGTTAGGCAAGAAACCGTAAATAAATTAAAAAAGAAGAAGAGCAAACAAACGAACTTGATTTTGTGATTGTAGGCTCTTTTTAAAATCAGTTTCTTATTGTTTTAAAATTAATCAATATGCCTCGAGAGCGAAAAGAGCATAGTGATTTAACAGATTGTTTCTTTTGCATTTCTAAAGTTTCGGGGTATTCGAAAAGAAGAAAAATCGTTTTAAGTTTCCCACCGTATCATCTCTTGACAAGATGACCTTTTACAAAGATAGTGAATAAGGAAATACTATATCTATCTCAAAATGTATTTACTCATTCACCTGCTTCTTATTCTCTATTCAAATGCAATAAAATTAAATTATAGTTTCAGAATAATATAATGATACAAATTTTCATTTATTGTCTTAATTTTTTTTTTCTTGACTACAAGTTGGAAAAGGAATCCTGTTCGATTTTCTCTTGTAGAGCACATTGTCTTCGGATATTAGTGTCCAGCGGTAGTCGATCAGCATGTATATAAGGTTTTTTCCATGGTATCTTTTTCCCATTTCGGACATGTCCTGATGAAATCTTTCTCCATGCTCATAATTTGTGTCTGCTAAGCGTTCGAGAAAAAAATTCAAATAAGAGTCTAGGAAATGTATTTTTAGTTACATGTTGCATTTCATTTCTTGAAAGTTTGCCAGCATCTCAGAAACAGTTTCTTTGGATTCCGGTGTATTATGACCACGAAGAAAAAAATTTTTTGGAAGTCCTCCTTCAGTTTCATCAATCTGCGTATTTGCGAACCAACGAATTTTTTTTTGATTTTCGCATCGCCAAGTCTAGGAAATTAATGATTTAGATACTCAATGGCCCGTCCATCCTTAGGAAGAGCTTCGATAAACTTCTTCATTGTTTCCCAGAAGCGAAATCTCTATGCGGAGCCCAATTTTTTTGAGTATGCAATGCGTATTGAGGGAACGGTATTTCCAAAATAAAGAAGCACCGCTTTTAAGCTATTGCTTGATGAATCAATAAAAAGGCGCCAATGTTGTGAATCATGCGTTATACCCATTCTGTACTTGTTGGAAAAAATCGTGGAACTTTTCGCAACATAGCAGAAAAAGTCTGGGGAGTTTAAGCACTCTCGAGGCATATTGATTAATTTTAAAACATTTAGAAACTGATTTTAAAAAGATCCTGTTACACAAAATCAAATTCTGTTGTTTGCTCAAAACATATAAAAAGTACATCTTCTTTATTAATTTATTTACGGTTTCTTGCCCAACAACCAGTGGTTTGGTTTATTGCCCTCCATAGAGCAAAGATCACTCTATACATATAAATCTTCATGCGCATTTTTCCGATTAAGATGGAT
Source organism: Lordiphosa collinella (assembly GCA_018904265.1). Taxonomy (NCBI): domain Eukaryota; kingdom Metazoa; phylum Arthropoda; class Insecta; order Diptera; family Drosophilidae; genus Lordiphosa; species Lordiphosa collinella. The sequence continues at coordinate 94,915 of JAEIFV010000967.1, read as the reverse complement.
TTTTAATTTATTTTGGAAAGCTGAATTTTTAGGCAATTTTAACAACTTTGACCATGGATTTCTCAAAAACTTGACGTGCTAGAGAAATTCTGAAAATTGATTTGTATTCACCATAAAAACCTATGTCGAGTGGTGCTTGTTTCATTTTCCGGCTTGTTTCATGTGCCCAATATTTGTTGAACTGTGTAATTTTTGTTTAGTTTTCGGCCATATAGTGCCCAAAAGTGAACAAAGAATAAGGTTTTCTCCGGAATTTAAGCTTGCTTATGCACGTCATTTCGATGAATTTGATCCAAGCGGCGAAGACTATATGCCGAATACAGTGTGCGGCTATCGTTACGGCCACTTTTTGGATTGGTATCATCGACTAGGCAGAAGATTGAGTTTGATAAAGTCCCTGCTCGGGCGCCATCTGTAAGGTAGTGTCTAAGGCTGAGGTATAACTCTGTCTGGCCAAGGCCACTTTCAGCAAAGTTTATAACTAAATGTTATGTAAAATGGCCCCAAAGCGCCAAAGCCGAGCTCCTCTCAATCTCTTGGCTTGTGTGCTTTTAATTTTCGCACAAGAGAAAGGGACATACAGCTTAACGACAAATCCGAACGGCAGTTTGAGGAGCATTTGCATGGCTAATTACTCAACAGCAGAGAGGTGACCGGGTGTGTAAGTTTATTCAAAGAAAAAACTTTTCATTAGATGTTCCGCGACCTCTTGCTCAGCGATCGCACACACTAGCCGCTGAGCCATACCCGGTGCGGGTCTGAGTCACGTCGAGAATCTGCGTGTAGGAAAAGAAAACTCTGTGGGTAGGATATCTGTGGCCGGGGCCAATGGTTTACCAATCGCACCGGAGGTTTGTCACCTACAGCCGGAACAATGGTCCGACTATGCAAGAAAATACATGGCTGCGAAAAAGGTGTGGATAAAAGACCCAAATGGGCAATAGCGTTGAAATGCACAATGCTGGCATACTTCCTGTTTCAATGCCTGATGGTGCCGAAACGCCCTAGCCTCCGAGTCCGGATAAAATGTCCACATGGACAGCCAACACTACTTTTACCGATAAATACGATTTTCAAGATGTCGATTACGTGCCTGATATTGAAGATGATAGACCGAAACAACTAACACTAAACGAAATGGACCACCTTGTGGCTGTATATAAAATATCACTTTCAGAGCACCGAAATGGTTGATGGTATTAGACAGTTGTCTATATTGTTGTTTGGAATAATTTCGCATTTGAAAGATTTGCCAAACTACCTGTAGTTTAGCCAATAGTTTAGCAAAAAAACATGAAAAATTGTAATTTTTTCGATATTTTTCAAGTTTTAAAGCACTTGTGCGGTTAAGATTTTTTTTCTCTTGTGTATATCTATAACATTACCAAAGATATTAAAATAAAATTAAAAGCGGTTTATGATATATGGACTTCCTGAAAAGGGTTCTTTTTCCAAGTATCGGGTTGGGGTGAAAAAATGGTGGGTATTAAAAAAGTACCTTTACGATGTGATGGGGCCAAGTCCTTTGGGGTTTTTTTTGTAGTTTCTGTATGTACTTCAAAAATATCGGAGTCCGAAGGCGTGTTATTTAAACTGTTTCAATTTGGGAATCAGTTGATGAGATCTCAAAACCAAACTTATATGTCTAAAAATGGAAAAAAATAACATCATCGACTCCAAGCTTTAATGATTTTGTGGTTCATGAAGACTTTTAGGTTATTAATTCTGATACCAGTTTCTGCGCTTCCTTCATTAATCTCTCTCTCTACGCATAAGCGAAAATTTTTGTAAATTTTTTTAGGCAAAAATTCAAATTGAAAAGGCTTAATCTAACAAAACAAAAACAAACAAAAACCCCTAATATAAACATTAACACAAACATATATAAGCATACACACATAATTATACATACAAAAACCAACATATATCGTATATAGAAATCTATATCTAACAACAAAAAAAAAAACGTAACGACAATGACAAGCAATTTTAAGCAGAAGAACAATTTCAATTTCAGAAACATATACCGCAAAAAACACCACAAAGAAATGAAAACTATTTAAAAGAAAATCTTACAGCAACAACAGCTAATGCTAAAGGGTAAAAGGCATTTATTCATTACAAAACAAAACTAAAAAAAAAAAGAAACACACAAAACCAAAGCTTATAAATACCATATAAACTTAAACAAATATCGTACCGTAAATAGCAATAGCATACATTCTAGTTGATATTTATGATATAGAAAAGAGCCTCAGCAAAAAAAACAAAACCAAAAAAACCGGAACTTGTTGTATAAAAAAATTAAGAAAAGATTGATCTAGACTCGTAAATGCTGTAGATATATAAATGTAAAACTGTGTATAAAGTTGGAGGAATCTAAACTTGTTTGTTTTAAGGTCTCGCTTTTGTTTTTTCAAACTCAAACACCAAGAACCACTCACTAAACAACAACAACAACAACAAAATCTACTGTGCCACCTAGTACATAACATACAAAATGGTTATATATCCTGCAAATTGTAATATATATCGAACAAGAACAATTCAATGCTCACTTTTATATTTTTATCATACATACTCTTATATCAAAGAACGAAGCACCGTATAAACCACTGAACAAAGAACAACAACAACAACAACAACAAATACTATATTTATATAACTAAACCGAAAACAAATGTTATAAGAAATATCAGAGAATTCTTTAAATGCTTTCTAGTGCCGTGTATTTTGCTTTTGGCTTCTCCCCTATATTTACTTATGATTCCCCGCGAGACAAGATTTCCCCTCTTGAAGAATTGAAAACACCAGGCATAAACGCAAAAGATCGAGCTAAAACATAGTGCATAGTGGAAATTATTCAGTTGTGTATATTGTAAAATTATTAAACCAACATAAAGTTAAACATTTAAAGCAAAACAAAAATTTATTGAACAGAATTAATAATAATTGTATTTATCAAAATTTAAAACCCAAAAAATAAAACGCATTAGCATAGCAATGAAACCAAATGATAAGAATCGCTGATTTAATATTATATTATTAATTAAAATTATTGCAAACAAAAAAAGAAAAAAACAGTGAAAACAAATGATATTGTCCTTGGTATTTACATATATACATACATAAAAAAGAAAAAACAACAAAGAAAATGAAAATAAAAACAAAACGTTTTTTTATATATATTCGAGAAGTCTGGTTATAGTTGAACCGGTTGAACCTCTTGATTTACATAGCTACGCAAATGTTTTTTTTTTGTTTTGATTAGTTTGCTTGGGGGCCTAGAAGAGTCTGGATCATGCCGTCCGCTAATCACAAGTTGAGTCCACACGATCAGCAGGTGTTGGAATCTATATTCAATCCGCTGGAACTAAGTGCTAGCATATCCCAAAATGTAAACATACAAGCTGAATCTGAATTGGTAGAGGTTGAACCAGACACAAACGCGGTAAAAGCCTCCAGAGAATTGGAAATGCAAGCAGTGCGCCTGTCTGAACAAGGTGAACTGGAGCAGGCTTTGGTTACATTTCAGGAAGCCCTAAAGTTGGCCGAACGAGCTTCGATTTTTAATAACAGAGCACAAACACTGCGTTTGGCCAAACGTGATGAGGGTAAGTATGGAAATTAAGCCATTAAGGTAAAGCTTAAAGCTTTCGACTGGCGCCAGATATTTGAATTCTCAACTTTTGGCGGGCCATTATATATATTGACAAACAGAACGGAACGAAAGAAGTCGAAAATAACAACCAACCTCATAAAATATTTAACCTACTCATTCAAATCGATAGCTTAAAAGCTAAACGAGCTTTGGGGGCTCTACATGTAGAATCAAACTCTACATGAACTCTACATGTAGAATACAATCTTGCATTAGCTCTACATGGCACACTGGGCTGGATGGCAACATTTTTGGCATAGAGTCGACTTGGTCAATTTGACAACAACAATCCAAATAACATAAGGGAATAGTTTTTAAGAGGTAACACCACTGTAACAAGTCATTTTTGTGCGTTTTGTGCAGAAGGGATGTGAATAAACGAACAATCCCAGGACCATAAAGCTGCTCTTCCAAATTTGAAAATTCGTCCTCCAGATCTTTTTCTTTGACCATTTAATGCTCGAGCGCGCCTTTTTCTTAGCATCGCACAGTGGGCGAAATGGTCGATTTAGCGTCGTTTAACTCAATATTCAAAGTGTTTGTTTGTGTCGAAATTGAGTCTCTATCGATTACTAATATCGCACTGAGTTTATCGATAGGTTCTACGAGGGCCGTCCCAGAAATGGCCGACCTAGCACAGTAGTGTTGGAAAATGTTCACAAAAAATATTAAAAAGGGGAAGTATCGACTATTAAAAGCTTAAGTTTGAAGTTTGGTGCCTTTTACCTTGCACAGTTTTTCTTTGGTCGATTTTTATAGAGAACGCTTGTTATTGATTTGCAAACATGGACAAAATTGGTCATCGTTATGTGATACAATACTTTCATATAAAAGGTCTCAGTCCAACCAATATTAAAAAGGAGCTGGATTCTACCTTACGTAATTCTGCTCCCTCGTTTACAACAATAAAATATTGGGTGGCTGAGTTTAAGCGAGGTCGTTTGCGCTGCGAAGATGAACATCGTAATGGGCGTCCAAATGAGGTGACCACTTCAGAAATGGTGGCCAAAATTAAAAAATGTGTATTGAGTGACCGGTGATTGAAAGTTCGTGAGTTAGCTGAATGTGTAGGCATTTCAAAAAGTGCTGTACATCGCATATTGACCGAAAAAGTTATGCACAAGATGGGTACCGCGTTTGCTGTTTTCAGAACAATGCGCCGGTTCACACCTCTGCCGTTGCAATGGCTAAAATTAATTAACTAAAATTTGAATTGCTACCTCACGCCCCTTATTCGCCAGACTTAGCTCCCTTTGATTATTTCTTATTTCCAAACTTGAAAAAATGGTTTGGAGGAAAAAGATTTGGCAACAATGAAGAGGTGGAGTCCGAGGTTAAAGTTATTTTGAAGAGCTTCACGATTCTTATTATAAAAAAGGTATCGAAGGTATTGAACATCGCTGGGAAAAGTGTATCGACCTAAACGGATCCTATGTTGAAAAATAAAAAAAAAAAAATGATACATTTTTGTGTTTTAGTAGTTAGGTCGGATATTTCTGGGACCGCCCTCGTAGCTTCAACTTGGTCAATTTGAAAACAACAATCTAAATAACATGTGGGAAAAGCTTTTCGCCGATCCGACCATGCCTACCTCAGACTAACTGATATTTGTGCAAAACTTGTTTTAGATTTTACCGTTTTTCTATATGGGATATTTTTGTTTTGTGAATACATTGTTTTTTTGTATTCTTTGTTATACTTTTAAGACGATTTATTTTAAATCAGCTCTTATTCTCTAGTTTCATTAGCTTTAAGAAGATACTAAGGCACGAATTTCAAAGCAAATTGACAAATGTGCAATTTTATTTATTAACATTTTGAACTTGACACGCTAACTATCTAAGAAAAGAATTTTATTTACTTGCTAAAGCGCGGTGTCCACTCGACGAGGAATATTACGCGCGAAATGGACGATGTTTCGCAGAATCTTAACAGAGTCTGCTAAACTGCTGTTATCAAAATGATAACCGAAATTAGCCGTCGATAGTCTTTTCTAAGTAACCTTGCACTGTTACAAAGCAGTTAAATTTTAAAAAATGCTTTTGGTAAACAAAACAAATTGGATATTATGATTTTTAATTAAAGTGAAGTTGATTAATTAATGATGCAGAATAATGCAGAACTCGCACAAAAAATTTTTTGTTCTATCTTAATATATTTTTTTATTAAATAAAATGAAACAAACTATTATTTCTTATTATTATGCCTTCTAGCAATCTTCAGAATTATCGTAATGACTCCTAATTGAAAGTTTTTTAAAATGGGGTGCCGAAAGGTCAACATTATTAAATGCTTCAGTCCCTGCTGCTTAGATTGACCCATAGCAATACTGTACGAGGTGTGTTCAGAAAGTATCGCGAATTTTGAATTTTCGCGGGTTACGTTTATTCGAATTTCGATTTTTTTGTGGCGTTATGTTGATACTCATGTCTCTCACTTATGCCGACAAGCTCGGCCATTTTGAAAGTTCACTTAATTGTTGACAGCTGCTTTGCTTGCACGTGTTTTGGATCGTCTTCGATTTTTACCTATTCAAAAAAATGGATCAAAGAACCTGTATCAAATTTTGTGTGAAAAACGAAATTAAGTGCGCGGATGCATTCCGAATGTTGACTGTGGCATACGGAGAAGCTACCTTGGACCGAAGCAACGTTTATCGGTGGTACAAAATGTTCTCAGAAGGCCGAGAAGATGTGAACGACGAAGAGCGTGCCGGACGCCCGAGCACTTCAACAACAGACGAAAAACTTAATGAAGTGGAGAAAATGGTATTGGCCAATCGTCGAATCACCGTTAGAGAAGTTGCTGAGGACCTAAACATATCGATTGGCTCGTGCCATTCGATTTTTATCAATGATTTGGGCATGAGACGGGTCGCCGCGAAATTCGTACCAAAATTGCTCAATTGCGACCAAAAACAGCATCGCATGAACATTGCTAATGAGATGTTAAACTCTGTCCGCGACGACCCAAATTTGCTCCAGAGGGTCATAACTGGTGACGAATCGTGGGTTTATGGTTATGACGTGGAAACCAAAGCTCAATCATCTCAATGGAAGCTGCCGCACGAACCAAGACCGAAAAAAGCGCGCCAAGTTCGGTCGAATGTGAAAGTTTTGCTGACAGTTTTCTTCGATTGCAGGGGCGTGGTGCATCATGAGTTCTTGCCACAGGGAAGAACGGTCAATAAGGAATATTACCTGCAAGTTATGCGCAATTTGCGCGAAGCAATCCGCCAGAAACGCCCGGATTTGTGGAAGAACAAAAATTGGCTTTTGCACCACGATAACGCCCCTGCTCACACATCGTTGCTTGTGCGCGACTTTTTGGCCAAAAACCACACACTAATGATGCCGCAGCCACCGTATTCCCCAGATCTGGCCCCCTGTGACTGTTTCTTGTTCCCTAAACTGAAGAGGCCCATGAAAGGACGACGTTACGCTACGCTTGACGAGATAAAGACGGCATCGAAGGAGGAGGAAATGATTTTTTGAACTGCTTCGAAGATTGGAAAAACCGTTGGCACAAGTGTATAATATCTCATGGGAATTACTTTGAAGGGGACAAAATAGATATTCATGAATAAATAAATAATTTTTGAAAAAACACAAAATTCGCGATACTTTTTAAACACACCTCGTATATTTGGGACAAAGACCAAGCTCTCAATGGCACACAAATTCCTCTCGGCTACTTGTGCTCTTCGGCGGTCGGTTGCGTCCGCGAACTTTTAATCAATGGCTCTAGATTCCGTCAAAGAAGGTTAATCCAAACGAAGGCCAACTGCGCTACCTGTCATGAAGCGCTTTGCAGATGGCATTTTAAATCCGATTTTTGAATGACACTGATTTCTTAGTTTAGGTTATTCGCTGACTTATTACGTTTGGTCAAAAATACATTGACACAACTTTTGAGGGCTTTTAACGCTGTAAGTTCGGCAGTTCATTCTTAATTTTGGCGCTAACAGTAGGGCGCACAGTCGATAAGCTGTCTCACCAATCATGATTACCAAATTTATCAGTCGCAATGGGCAATCACAGTATTCACCGCTTTAAATCGGCATTCATAAATCAGTAATCGAAAATCGGATTTATTTGCTGAATACGCCCAATGCTTAACGCAATAATTGGAAATTCATTAACCTTTCGATTCATATCTTGCTTGAAAGCATTCATAGTTTCTAAACTGAGAAATTGATTATAAAATAAATGTTTCAACCGAAAGATGTATAAAGATTCCAAAAAAGGGGGACCCCGATAGCTCCCGCTTAAACAAAAATTTAACGGGCTTAGCTGCATTCTGCTGCGCAATTTAGTTTACCAGACTCATCTGTTTGAAGGCACGATAAAAGTGTTCATACGAAGCCATAGAAACCAGCAAGGGCGCATGAAAATATGAATGACCCCCTGGCTTCTCCCTTGGAACCAAGGTTTTAAACAGCTCCAGAACCGATGCTCGTAGAACCAATTATGTTTGAGTTTTTGGGTCCTTAGAAAAGTCTAAATGGTTTAAATGTCTAAATGTTTTAAACCTGAACAGGGCCCCCTCTGCTTGGAAATAGATTCGTGTCTAATAATTACCTAATTCTCTTTTAAAAGATTTTACAATATAATACATTTTTGGAAAGACTTGTATTCGAAATGGAAATAAAAAGGAATGTCAGGCAGTGATATTGCAAAACTAATGTACAATATTTTATTTGCATAGAAAGTACAGAAAAAATTGAAATTTTAAAGACAATTCAAAGCCGACAAAGAACAAGATTGAAATCAAAATATTAGTTTCGACAAGTCAAGGAAGTGGTCCTCGAACTGAACCACAAGATTTATGATTTGTTCGTATGTACACAGAATTTTAGAGACCTGCAGCCTTGAAGAGAACTCTTTAAGGGGGCTAAGTAGTCAAATCAGCACCGATTTGGAAGTGATGGTACATAAAAGCAGGGCGTTCTTTTATGGCCTTCGATTTGAATAGGCATGATACTGAGGCTTTTAAAGCAGAAGGCACGTTCTCTAGACCTTTACAAAAGTTTCGGCACTTTAAAGTGGAGCAAAAGCTTGGAATATTTGGAAGGGACATTTTACACAGCAAAAACCAGACTAGACACAAAATAAATTTCACAGCAACAAGTGCAATATTCAAACTATGCTTCTTGCTATAAACTAGAAATCTGTGTTTAATTGTGTAAATATTAAGCCTTTTGTTTTATACTGGAATGCCAATCATTTCTACACTCTATATTACTATTATATTTGTTATATTTACATGTGAATTGATTTACCTTTTGACAAAATTCGATCGTTTTAAAATCAACAATCTAAGGCTGAAAATTTTTCTTAAGTTATTTTTCTAGATTTCTTAAAAAATTTGTGAAAGGTTAAGCTAGGTCGCTTAAATTAAGCTGAATTTAATCAAGATAAAGTTTCGTAATGTCCATTTTTAATTTCCAATAGAGGCGCTTAATGACCTGAATCGAGCCCTAGACTTAGCAAGTGATCAACAGACTCGGACTAAGTGTCACGCCCATTGTCAACGTGGAGTCTTGTTCAGGAAACTGGATGATTTGGATAAAGCCCGGGCCGATTTTGAAGCTGCTGCTCAATTGGGCAGTAAATTTGCCAGAGAACAGGTAAATATGAAGAGTCTTACTTCCTGATGCCTAATTCCTCCCACTACCAACAATCTTTATTCTTATTTCAGCTGGTGGAAATCAATCCCTTTGCAGCACTCTGCAATCAAATGTTGCGACAGGCCTTCGATCAGCTAAAGTAACCATCATAAAGAAACACCCTACTTCAGCTTTAGGCTTTGATTTAACTAAAAGGCCAAGAATCGTTGACATAAATAAAAATTAATTAAGTTCAAGACGCGTTGTTTTAAGCGATAACACTGGCCGAACATCATGTGGCAAGCTGCAAAATGTGGCACGTGGACGTGGACCCGAGACAGAAGAAACGGGAACGCAGAGCCAGGTCGTGAGCACTCGGGGGGCAACACACATTACATACGAGCTCAAACTGCGGCAAAAACGAAAACAGTTATTAAATGCAGCAGGCTCTTCTTGTCAGATTGCAGCAGGCAGGCTCAGGCAGGTTCCCGACGACGACGACGACGACCGCAAGGCAAATTAAAATAAACGAAAGTGGTTTGACTCAGGACCTGGGATTTGTGTGGTTTGTTTTTGGCACGCTTTGCCAGGATCAGGCCAGTGTCTCCCCAATGTAAGCGCGCCAAGCATTAACAGTTAAGCAAAGCTGGGACAACGATTTCAGTTGCCTTCTGTTGTTGTAAGTAAGAGCAGTATTTGCTTCTTTTTGTTATTTTTTTTTTTGCTTTGGTAGCAACGATTGCGGTCAAAAGACGCGCGTCCTGTGGCCCCAGAAACAGAAGCAGGTGCACGGCAGCAGCAGTTAACGAAGAACCCAACTGAGTAAAAAACTAAAATTTAATGCTGAGCTACTAAACAGTGTGGAGCCAACTAAATGGGCACGACGAATTGGTGCCCTGTGTATGGGGTTCTGGAATTTCCGGTAGAAGTTTTTTATCACAAAATCTTAAGAGTAACTTAGCCTCAAACCATGACTTCTGCTGAAGCTGCTGTACTGAATTTTTCTAATGCACCTTTACTCTTCAAATAACTAAATTTTTTCTTTGGATTTGTACCTCAGAGATGGGCATTGGGAGACGAAAACCAAGAGTTTTGTTAATGTAGATTTCGAATGTTTGCTTATTTTTTTTCATTCTGTCCAATGGAAATACGGGTATAAAAACGACAAGACGAAGTGTCCTGACTAGTTCTACTTTTATCGCAGTATAAATGGTCTGTTCCAAGGATACAGAATAAACTGTGTTCGCGATACTTTTGAACAAACCTCGTATTAGGTAAAAAAAATTTTATTTATTCTCTAAGAATTGTAAAATTCACAGTAAATTAAGCATGAAAAGCACAAATTTGCCACTTGGAAAAAGAAAAGAACGCGACCCAAGCTCGAAAAAGTATACAACGTAAACTGGATTGGGTTTTCAATATCATATCGACTAACCGATATTTTAATTATACTATACGTCGATATAAAGGGCTCAATCAATTCATGTTGAATCGGAATGGTTAAATCTCCTAGCTTCCAAAAATCGACTCTGCTATTCATCTTCTAACTTCAAAAAGTTTTCATTTGGTACTCTTGATGAAAAGCGAATTCGTTGATCGTTTCTTTGAAATTGCAAGTCTTAGCAATTCTGATCAATCGAATACAGAAACCAAAACAGGGCCGATAGTCGATTTCTTTTGAATAAAAGAATACTATTGTATCGAGTTTCATCGATTCGGGTCGTACATACATATTTACTATTATGTTCTGTACTTCTTTATGGCAAAAGGTTATCTACCCACACAATGTTTTTTTAAGGTTTTCTGAAAAACATAAATTATAATTTATAAGTGCTTGTGAGCAGGGCGGCGAACCTTTTTGAACCGAACCGGTTCGAACACGGCATTCCGTAATATTTTTCATTGTGAGCCAAACCTTAAACTGAACCAAGGGTTAAAGAATAATTGAATAATTGATGAATAATAATTGAAATTCTGATATATTTGCTGGTCATTTTTTTGTGATCTGGTCGATTTAATGTGAGAGAGCGTTAAATTCGTTAACTCTAATAGCCAATATTTTTAGATCCTTGATTCCAAATGATATTGTATAAATCGAAAAACCAAGGATTGAAGCGAATGTGTCTTTAATATGCTTTCACAACTTACCAAAGTGAAAATATCTGAGACTTCGTATCCTTAAAGGGCGTATTGCTGCTTGAAAGGCTGTTATTGGACCTTTTAAAAAAAAAATCTTATTGGAAAGCGGAAATAGTTATTTAAATTTAGTTTTTTTTTATTGTGTTAAGAACATATTGAATTAAATAAAAAAAATTCGGCCTTCAAAGTTGGACGTCGAAAAAAAGGTATGCTGTTGGCGGCACGGATAACTCCACTTCGAATTATCTGAAATGGAAACAGTAAACGGCGTTAGATTCAGTACAGATGTAATTCGGGCCCATAATTTTGCGGTTCTTTTTACAAAATGGCGGCCATTGAAAAATGAAATATCGATTTTGGGCAATTTTTTTTTAAGTTTGGAGTAAAAAAAATAATAAAAAAAAAAATGTTTAAAATTATGATTGAGATAGGGTCCATAGTGGTGACAATTCTGCGTCGATTTCATTTTTTTCATCAAAATCGGTTCAGAACTACGGGCGCAATCAGAGCCGCCAGCTCGATAAACGAGGTTTCGAGATAAACGATTTTAAAGTTTGCAGTTGCTAGACAAATCGGGTTACTTTGGGTCATTAAAAGGACTTTATCTTCTAAAGAATTTCGAATTTCAAAAAATTCTTTTGGGACGATATTCTCAAATATCGAAGCTATAAAAATATGTAAAAAAAAAGTGGAAAAGAAGCAATAAGTCACATGAAAGCTTTGGAGAGCTTGAACACTCATAAAAAAAACTCACAAATTAGCCCTTAAAATTAGAAATTCGCCTTTGAAATCCGTCCTAAGGCGACTCACCCTAAAAATTAGAAAAATCATTTCTAAATATTATTTTCTTAACCAAAGGGCTCCTTTTTTAGAATTAGAATCTCTTTCTGAATCTAAGAAAACTATTTTCTCAAATAAACAATTTTTCTTAAAAGCAGAAAAAATTGTTTAAGACCACCGGTTCCAAGTGCCACCCGTCCAGATCCACACCGCCCGCCGTCCAGGTCCACCACCGGGTCCAGGTCCACCTCAATGGCCACCTCCAGGTCCACCTCCAGGTCCAACTCCATGGCCACCTCAATGGCCAGCTCCTGGTCCACGTCCACCACCGGTTCAGGTTAAGTCCACCACTGGTCCAGGTGCACCTCAATGGCCACCTCCAGGTCCACGTCCAAGTCCAGGTCCGCTTCTCTTGAACAACACCCCAGCTGCTTTGATTAATTTTTATTAAATAAATAAAAAATTTCAGGGACTGACTGGGATTAGAACACAAGACCTTCGTCGCGCGCAACGACGGCGGCCGCTTAGACGGCTAGGCTATTTCACAGCGTTGAAGTGGCACGTCTGAATGGGCTACTTATATTTCTGTTGTGGAGCAACAATTCCTGAAATCTAACACCTTTTTTTCTAAAAGCAATGGCTACTATCGCCATATTTTTTAAAAAATTAGTTCCAGAAAATTTTTCTGTTTTTAAGAAATTAAAGTATTCTCTTTAAGGGCTACTATTCTCTAAAATTAAAGGTTAATTTTGCCCTATTTTTAAGAAAAAGACTAGAAAAATGCGCCCTAATTATCAGAAAAATCTGGCCTTTTCTTGTTTTTAGAAAAGGTTTTTCTAAAAAAATATTTTTATGGCATATTTTTCTTAGTTTCAGAAAACTTTTTCTGCTTATAAGAAAATTTTTCTAAATACTTGGGCAAATTTTGAAATTTTGAGGCGATTTTCTAAAATTCATGGCGAATTTTTTTCTGAGTGTAACATAACTGGAAAATTTGCGCAGACCTCAAAATTGTTGCAATAGTTTCAGGATTGCCACAAGGAAATACTAGGCACATGTGTTTTTCTTGTGCAAATAGGATAGTCGGGCACGACTGACTGACTGAACTATTTTTGAAAAGTAGTGTGGAATTGAGAACAGGGCTGATAGACAGTAAATACCCGAAAACAAAGGCATGCACGTCCAGTCCAGTTTCATAGTTCTTACATAATCTCATATCCTAATAAAACTTTGAACTATCATATAAACTATATGCTTAGTTTGTTTATAAAGATTTTTTCTGTTGGGTGGTCGTTGATTCACCAAAGTCTTTTTTCTAAAAATCACATAAAACTTATAAAGACTTGTATTTTTATCCTTACCTCGTGTGAGACTCGAACTCTGGCCTTTGGGCACTAAGCACGGACGTGTGAGTTAAGAATGATAAGCTCTCAGACACAGACAGTAAAAAACCGGTGGTGCAGATGTAAAGACTGTTGCCTTGGAACTACGATACGGTGTGTTCGAGTCTCTTTCAAAGCACAGATTTTTGTTGTTAATTTTAACATTGTACTTACTTCGGTTCCGAAATCGAAAATAAAAGTTTCCCAAAATAAATCTATGGATAAACGGATAAACGACTAAGTAATCGCAACTTGGTAAGAAATGGATAAATAAGATGATGAACGAAATAAATTGTGTTGAAAATATGCTGTTGAACTTGGTCTCAGATTCAGGGAGATCATTTTTGTAAGTGAATCCGAAACGTTTCTTAAAAAATTGGTACCAAAATGAAACCAGCAAGTGCAGCTCTTTTAGTTTTCGACATCATAAGCTAGAAAATTAAAAAATGTTTTTTTTGTTTTTTGAATATATATTTCCTTCCCTCTTTCATATTTACACGGTATTGTAGTACAAATTGCAACTCAAGTAGTTTGACTACCAACCAAATAGATCCAAAACGTCATCCTAGTCACATAAGGGTGAGGGCTATTGTAGTTGTTGTTGCTTTTGTTGTTCAGCTCTCACTACTCGCCCTCGACCCTTAGCAAAAACCAATTTTTGATTGATCTTTTTACAGCTTGTGTATGTTGGAGCTGGGCTCATGAAGGAAGCGTAGGTAGGCACCACAATCCTGCGTATCCTGCGTCAGTTGTGCTGAGGCAAAAAGGACGCCATATGTTGCACTTGAAGCGCAGGCAAAAAGGCAGCAAGCAAATCATTAACTTAAGGTTAACGGTTGCCCCCATCCCCATCCTTTGATCATCATCATCACCAATCAACATCATCATCCACATTCAAAGCGGAACCAAAAGAATGCCCAATCTTGACCGGAACTGTAATTTGATCGAAGGAAGAAAAACCCACGCAGGCGCAACCGAGATATTAGAGACGAGAGATAAAAATCTACTAGCAGCAGCTTTCTTCCTGCCAGAAAATTATAAAAACTAAACTTGAGCGAGATTCTTTTGGGTTATTCACCCTGACCTCTCGGCTCAACAGTTGCATTCTCTTTCTTCCACCATGTCCTTTGTTGCGCCCTTTGCTGCTGGTACCTGAGTTGTTCTTTTTTTTCAGGGTTCAGGGGTTCGAGGCGCGTGCCGGCTGTCGTCGTCTTCTGTTTGCTGCTATCTGCTGACTCTTCTTGACCAACACATGACGCTGCTGGCTGTTGTGGCTTCCAGCTCTCAACTGTAATTCAGTTTGGCTGACTTATGCAAATATTTTGAAAGATGCTTTAGGTTATATTAAAACTTAATTAAAGAATATTGGAAATCGAATTATTTGGCTTATTGTGACACTCGGATTTCAACTTAAATAAATTTTATGGAATTCATTAAAATCTTCAACTCACCATCATATACAGCCACTTCTAATTGTCGTAGGTCCCGCCGACTCCAAGTCACTCAACTCATAAATCTCCCACCTATTCCAGTGGCCTCTCCCCTCTCACTGTCTCTCCCAACACGCGTTGACATTTATGAATTGCTTGGCAATTTACACGACAGACATGAGACACCCGCGCACACACACCACACACAGTAGTCGGAACTTCCTCTAGCCAAACGGGCACGTACCAACCAAAACCAACCTAGCGATCTTGGCCCATGCAATTTACACCACAGCAATTCTGAAAGATGCGGCGCCAGTCTTCAGTCTCCAGCATGAATGGGCCGCTAAATCAAGCAATTATGAGCGCCTTTGTCGCATCTACCAAAACATATGCAAATTAGACTACGAACTCAAAGCCAATTGTTCGAAAAAAAGACCGCCACAGACTCCGGCAAACAGATAAACAGAGAAATCTGTTCAGTTTTCAATGAATTGATTTTCTATGGGCCATCGAAGGCTTGACTTACGCGACTGCCCAGGCTTGTTTATCGCCCGCCCAACCGGGGATTCGGATAGGATTTTAGGATAACTGCTGCTGCATATGCAAAGCAACCGCCAAAGTCAGACGCGGGCTCGTTTTGGTGCCGCAAAGCCAACTTGCGTAGAGGCAGCACGCCACATTTCAATGATAAATGTTCACAGAGTGGTCCAAGTCCAGAGCAAGTCGCTGGCCAGGCTACTGTTGCAGCAGCAGCAGCAGATTGCTCTCGGGCTCTGCGCTATTTTGGGTAAATTGTTTTATTGCAGTTCAATTGTTGGGCTTTGGCTTTTAGGTTTCTTCGGGCTTGTCAAGCGGCGCTCGTTGGAGGTCTCACCGAAACAGTAGCAATTGCAGTAAATTAGGGTCTTGAAAAAGAGTATTTGGGCTTTGTTACGAACTTGGTTAGATTGATTATAAAAAAAATTGTGTGTGTAAGCTGTAAACACCGGGGAATCCGGGCTCAGTAGGAGTGCGATCTAGATTTTGGAACCTTAAAATAAAAGCTTCTATCGGGGGTGTCCTGGAAATCTTTAGAGATTTTGGCTTCGGTTGGTTTGCAAATCGCTCGATATCGCTGGCTGGTTGGTGTATTGGTTAGTTTGTTAAAATCACCCAAAAAAATACGAACCGAAAATTGGTTTTGGGCTGGAATTTGGTTGGAAGAGATTTCTGGGACACCGCCGTATATGAATTTCGAATCAACGCTGATTCAACGATCAGAACCAATCAACTTGTGATTTTCAGTTTTAAAGTTCAACAGGTGTACGAACGAAAAGTGAATGACTTTGGGACCAAAACTCAGATGGGAACACCAGGTACGTCAAGACGTTGCCAAGTTAAGCCAAGTTATGTGCTCAGACAAGCTAAATCGATTTAGCTGGGGTCGAGTTCATACACTCAGAAAAAAGTTCGCCATGAATTTTAGAAAATCGCCTTATTTAAAAATGTGCCCTGGTATTTAGAAACATTTTCTAATAAACAGAAAAAGTTTTCCGAAACTAAGAAAAATATGGCATAAAAAATTTTTTTAGAAAAAAAATTTTCTAAAAATAAGAAAAGGCCAGATTTTTTCGATAATTAGAGCGCATTTTCTGAAGTCTTTTCCTTAAAAATACAGCAAAATTAACCTTTAATTAAAGAGAATAGTAGCCTTAAAGAAAAAACTGTAATTTCTTAAAAACAGGAAACTTTTCTGGAACCAATTTTCTTAAAAATATGGCAATTGCTTTTAGAAAAAAAGGTGTTAGATTTTAGGAATTTTTGCATCACTGCAAAAATATAAGAAGCCCATTCAGACGTGCCACATCAACGCTTTGAAATAGCTCAACCGTCTAAGCGGCCGCCGTCGTTGCGCGCGACATGGGTTCTTGGGTTCTAGTCGCAGTCAGTCCCTGAAAATTTTTTTTATTTAATAAAAATTAATCAAAGCAGCTGGGGGCTGAGGTGTTGTTCAACCGAAGCGGACCTGTGACCCTGGACCCTGGACCTCTGGATCTGGACCTAGTGATAGAAACTAGGGATGCAAACCGGTTCTGAACCGAACCAATCCGAACCGAACCGCTTTTTTCAGCTGGTGAACCGAACCGCTTTATTTTTCAATCATTTTCATCAAATAGTATGTCCCACCCAGGTTTATAGTTTTTCAAACTTCTGCAGCTTCAAAAGTGCAAAACAATTACTTTCTGAACAAATTTAAGGATATTTTTGAATGTTAGACTTCAGAATTGGCTTAAAGGGTTAAGGTTTGGTGGAATGAGGGGTAATCTTAAAACAAAAAGAAGTATTGGACTTGCCGTAACTTCAAAAGTCTAAAAATGACTTTCCGAGCAGATTTCAGGGTATATTGCGACGTTATACTCAACAAAAGACTTCGAGAGTTGACATAGGGTGAAATTAAGGGCGATCCAAGAAAATAATGGAGTTTCTAACACTTTATCGGACTGCTTTAACTTCGAAACTTCGGAAAAATATCTTCTCGTGCAGACTTTAGAGCAAACTGGACTTTATACTTAAGAAATGGCTTAGGGCTTGAGACTCGGCAAAATTAATAACAATCCTTGCACAGAAATGCGTTTTTGACAACTTTTGGACAGTCTTACCATCGGAAGTCTGGAAAGAAATAGATTTTCGAACAGATTTAAGCAAAATTCGGGACATTATCCTTAAGGGTTTATGCTCGGCGGGAATTAGGGCGATCCCAGAAATAAGTTTTTGTAATTTTTTTTATATATAATTATGAAAATATCTGGTCGTGGGCTTTAAGGGTTGAGATTTTACAGATTTTCGGCTTTCAAGGACATAAAGTGCGTTGCTAATTCCTTTCCGCGCAGATTTAAGGAAGATCGGGGTTATTTGCAAAAACAGAAACTGGCTTTCATTAAATCTATAATAAATAAGGACTGAACCGAACCGAAACCGCGGTTCAGTTGGCTTCAAAAACCATGTAATAAACCGAACCGGTGGTTCAAAAACTATGTGAACCACTGAACCGAACCAGTCCTTATTTCCAATCGGTTTGCATCCCTGCTAAAAACACTTAAGTAGGCTGGTCATTTTTAAAAAGCTTGACTTCTGAGCTGAAACGCTTCAGTTCATTTCTAGATGTTGTTCCAACAATAGTAGACCTTCTACCTTTTTATGATCTTTTATTATAGAAAAAAAAAATTATGTCGCATGTTGTATGTGTCAATCATCCCAATAAATTTTGCTACATTTGTGGCAAGTTCGCTACGAAGAAGCAAAAGAAAAATATTACTGAGTCTATAAAGCTAAACTATTTGATTTATTTTGGAATGGCAACTAAGAATCTAAAAAAAACATGGGTTTCCAATTCAGTTTGCTCTAGCTGCGCTTTTACTCTGAACAATTCTAAAAGAGAGAGCCACAATCTCATGAAGATTGCTACTTTTGCCTGTGCAAGGTAAGCGGATTTAGTTTAAAAATTGAAAATATATTCAGTATCCTAATGTGAGTTCCATCTCAAAACCTATTTTTTTACGAAAGCGATAGTATTTATCCACCTCTGCCTCCTTTAAAGTTCGACACAACCGTCACTGATAGCGATGGAGAAGATGTTGAAAATGATTTAACGTACACAGAGTCCTGTTCTAAACCTTTTTTCCCAGAGTGAGTTGAATGATTTAATACGAGATCTTAATCTTACGAAACGTCATGGTGAGCTCCTTGGATCGAGGCTAAAGGAAAAAAACTTACTTGCAGAAGACACTAATATTTGTTTGTATAGAAATAGGGGAAATGAATATGTTGACTATTTTGCCCAGTGTGAAACATTAGTGTTTTGCAAAAATGTGCCAGGACTATTGAAATGTCTGGGAGTTGAAAACTATGACCCTAAAGAATGGAGACTTTTTATAGATTCCTCTAAAATTAGTTTAAAGGCTGATCTCTTAGACAATGGAAGTATAAATGCATCTATTCCTATTGCACTCTCTGTACAAATGAAAGAGACTTACGATAATATCGCTTCGCTTCTAAGGTACAGTCTAAGGTGATGAACTAACGGTTATTGTACCAACAATCGAGGATAATATTGAATGACGTTGCCAACATCGTTACTATGCATGTGGGATAGCAGGAATAAATCTGTGCATTGGGAAAAAAAGTGTGGCCAAAGAGGAGAAAGTTAATACCTGGGCTTTAAGATTACCTCCTCTGCACATAAAGCTGGGAATAATTAAACAATTTGTCAAGGGTTTAACTAAAGAAGGTGATTGTTTTAAATATTTGTTCAATAAATTTCCTGGATTAAGTGAGGCGAAAATCAAAGAAGGAATTTTTGTTGGTCCCGATATACGAAAAGTGATGAAGCACGAAAACTTTGAGCATTCCATGACTTCTGTTGAAAAAGATGCATGGAATGCATTTTAAGATGTGGTTGAAGGATTTTTAGAAAACCGAATAAGCTCCAACTACGCTGAAATAGCGCAGCTTATGCTGAATGCATATAAAAAGCTAAAATGAAATACGAGTATATAATAGTCTCAAAATTTATTTCCAACAAAGTCATTTTAATTTATTTCCTGAAAATTTGGGCAACATGAGTGATGAGCAAGGTGGGAATTTCCACCAGGATATCAAAGAAATGGAGAAAACGCGTCGATCTCAGAAATTATAACAGATACAGCCCCAAATTTTTGCATGTAGGTAGGTGTATACCATACGCAGATCAAGTTTGTTTCAGATTTGTCAGCTAGCTTGTCCGCGTTTGTGTGTGTGTCTATGTATGAGTGTGTGTGTACACATTCTTAGAAAATGAATGAAAGCTCACGAAATTAAAAGAAAAGGGGATTTTTATTGCTGGTGCATTACAAATGACCAGCCTACTTGACTGTTTTTAGGAAACGAAAACATATTAGAGTCATATTAGAGTACCACCCATTGCATTCTTTGGGGCACCAGCAATAAATAGGATATTTTTGGATTCTTACACAAGTGCTAAAAGAGGTATATATCCATTGCAAAAAATCGCAGAACTGTTTGGGATGGTTCATTTTAAAGCTGAGGAGTGGTACTTTCCGATGTTATCAAAGAGAGTCCAAACAATAGAATGGATTCCCCGAAAAACGCTCCTAAAACGGGTCAAAATAGGCACTTTTAGCAACATTAAGGGGGTCTTCTCATTCAAAACCCGTTTTTTGGACCCTCCTTTAAAAAAATTCTTATTTGAAAAACGCAAGAATAATTGAAAACTTTTTTTATTTATTGTATTACAAAAGGTTCAAAGTAAATAAAAAAATTTTTTTTGCCTCGATACGAGGGCTGTTCCTAAAAGTAATGAGACTTCAAAGTTGGTGGTGAAAAAAAGGTGTCGTCACGGCGGCCACGATTCCGGGTCTCCGGAGCGTCCGAAACCGAAACCGAAAACGGGGCTATAATCAGTATAGATGTAATTCTCGGGTGAACCTCAAACTTAATTTTGTGATTTTTTTTTGACAAAAATGGCGGCCATTCAAAAAAAAAATTTCAATTTCGGGCTTTTTTTTTGTAGTTTAGTGTAAAAAAAAAAATAGTAAAAAAATTTTTTAAAATTATGGTCGAGGTTCACCCGAGAATGGTGACAATTCTGCGTCGATTCCACTTTGTTTCATGAAAATCGGTTCAGTTGAACTGGAGATATCATGGCCGCCAGTTCGAAAAACGTGGTTTCGAGATAAACGCGCTTTAAGTTTGCAGTTGCTTGGGAATTTAGGTCACATTGGAGTCACTAAAAGGACTATATCTCCTAAACTAATTCAATTTTCGAAAATCCTTTTGGGGGGATATTTTTGAATATCCAAGCTATAAATAAATGCAAAAAAAAAAGTCGAAAAAAAAAAGTGCTCAATGAGAAGACCCCCTTAAGCTCAAATTACTAAAAATCTCGACGTGATGGACAATTTCTGAAAACGCAGTCTTGCTTAACACACGAAAATCATCTAGACTCACTACCAACCATTCAAGATACTGGACCTTGTTGCTTAGTGTTATCTATTGCATTGCCAATTGTTTTACGAGATCTTATTTATAATTAACTTAAGCGGTTTGAAATAGAATTCCCCATATTTGATTTTAAAAATGTTTCATCTTATGGGTATTGAATCGAGCTTTTATCGATTGCCGCAATCACTTTTTTAAAGAAAATTTTGCATATGAACTTAAGCGACCAGATATTCGCAAGCGGTCTCAAAAAATTAATCTGAGAGGCTCCGAACCTAGACAGATTCATATAGCTATAAAACACAATCCATCAAAAAAGAGTATTCCATCTTTGCCATAAATAATTGTCCATCTTTGCTCATTCTATCTTTGCATCTTTTTATTTTTTATGCTATGCAGATAGCTCGCTTCTCTCATCTGTCCTAACCGTAAGCGGAGATTATGGCATCATTTAGTACGAGGGTCTCTCGCCGCTCTGTGAAAAGTTAATAAATGGCTTATCTCTGTGAGCGGCGACATGTGTTTGGCTTAATTGTGTCAGCGTGTGGGTTTGCCATTTGAGAAAGTCCAAGAGTCGCCCCCTAAGACCGAGTCCGAGCCCAAGTTGAACTTTCGCACACAGACCAAAAATGGTCAAAATAGTTGAAGCCAATTGGTTAGACCAGCTAACAACCGGCTGTTTGGGGGGCTGCTAATTACGACAAACAGCGTTCAACTGTCAGAGATTTGTGCGGGCGAAAAACTGCTACCCAACTCCAACTGCAATTGCAAACCCAAGTCGGTGCCTTATTTGTAGCAAAATTGTTTTGTGGCGCCAGGCGAACAAAACACAACACAACACACAATCCTAACAAGGGGGTCGGAGTGAGAAGTCAAGGGGCCATTTGGTAAATCTTCCATGTCCAAAAAAGGGCAACCGCATTGGAATTCAATCTTAAAGCCATTTGCAATTAATATCAAATGAAACTGAAATAAATTTAACTGAAGCCACCTACCCATATTACCATAGGTCCTAGTCCAAGTAGCTGATTTTCATCATGCGTTTTGGCTAGCAAGGAGCACTGCGAGCAGCAGTTGTGTCCGGGCAGCTTTCGCCGCCAGCTTAGCCGCTGCGTTAGTCAACCTTTTGGCTTTGGGCTAATCGCCTCATCGTTTCTCGTTCTCCACGAGGCCAAACAACAATAATTTTATCAATTTTGTTTTATAATTGTGCGCAGACGCAGTGGTAAAGACAAAAACAAAAAGGAAACAACGCAAGTTCAAGGGGTTAGTGTGACCAGGATTTACTAGGACTAAAAAAAATGTGAAGAAATAGTAAAAATTTAAAAAAATTCGATCAAATAATCGGTTTGATTCGGGTTTTTGGTGTTCCCAAAACCGGCACATGAAAGACCTCCCCGAACCAAACAACTATCAGTCTTTTTTCGAACCACAGTCCTACCCACCTAGAAAATGGGAGCAAGCCTGTATCCCAAGACCGCTCTGGTCACACTGCAGTCAGTCAGTCTGACTAACTGGCCTACTCTCTCCATCCCTCTCCACTCCCGCTGACTCTAGGCCACAAAACAAAACTACGCAGATTTCATTGTTAGGCCACGTCGCCAACATGTAAATGTCCGTCGTCTGTTTCTGTTCCTGCTGTTTGTTTGTTGTTATGTTGGCTTTTGCCCAAGTGGCCAGGAGCCCGCCGCCGCCGCTGCTGTTGTCTTAAATTAATACCAAATTGTCAACGTTAGCGAAAAGCTGCACAGCGCACCAACGCCGCCGCCGCCGCATGATAAGAGCCCCAGAGTCAGAGTCCGAGTCGGAGCAAGACCAGCAGCAGGCCGGCTTGGGGTTTGGACTGCTTGCTGCGCATGCGTCCAGCGAGCTTTTGTTTGTGTCTTTTTTCTGGCTTTCGCTCGTTTTGGTGGCTTTGGTCTAAGGTCTTCGATGGTCGTCAATTGATAGCCAGATTTGTGCAATTATCATTTTAATAATTGCCAACAATCTGCACGATATGAACCAAGGAGAGGACCATTCTGGTCGTGCTCATAACCAGTAGCCACAAAACCGCCTAGCTTCGCCGTAGGCTTCTGGGTATATTTTTTGCATTCACCACATTGGGATACATAATAATAAATTTATTACAGATTTCCGTCTGATTTGTTGTAAGGAATTTTCAGCGTTTGGTACGCAAAGTTTTGCCAGCACCCACTGTGAGACAAATAGAAGACACTTAAATGGACTGTGTGACTTAATGGATGTCGGAAGATTGGCCGATAAATCAGCAAAGATAGCAGAAGAGTGCGTAAGGACCGACGAGGAGGGGAATATGGAAATTTGTATTGTTTTAAAGAAAAATCGATAGATATATTTATGAAGAGCTTTAAAGCAAACAAAAATGAATGAAAGAATTAACAATTCAAAGCGATTTTCACTGGCAAGTTCTCGAGTTCCAATGGATATGGAAAATTTCTTCGGAGTTCTTGAATTTTTTAAGATTTTCAAAGAACTTCCATCTTTGTGCCTGAACTAAAACTAGGTAAATTGATAAAAGTTTAAAATTTTAAAGCATTCCTTATAAGAGAACTAAGACTGGTTTGCTTAAGTGGTTCATGGAAAGTTTATACCACCGATTCAGTTTTTTAACACGGGCTATGTTTCAAATCGAACCGTGCTTTCGGTTCGGTTCAGTGTTTCTCTCTCTTAATTTTCGAGAATTATATTTCTAGTAAGAAATTTTGGACTTTATTCTATTACATTCAGGAAACCGGATACTATTTTCACAGTTCACAAATCAATGAGCGCGTTCGACAGCAGACTCCAATCATCTAATAGGCCATTTACACTAGGACTGCGTTTTGCGTTAAGCGACAACAAGCAGCTTTTTTCCCATACAAAAAGAATAGGGTCCTAGTGGTGACAAAAAGTTGAGCTTCGTTTGCATGCATGTGCGCTTATTCGTTACACTCGATAAGTGTTGTCGTTATACTCAATAAGTGTTTCTCATTTCTGCCTATCGTGCTCAACTATCATCATTCTGTCATTCTTTTGCGGGGAATTATAAAAAAAACTTGCCATTTGCATCTGCAAGAACACTTGAAAATGGATAAAAATAAAGGAAAGAAAGTATTAGTAGTATTTATAAATCTAAATTTGAACCCATTGAGGATTAGAAACGCGATTTGTGTGGACATCTAATGCCACATACACACCCCAAGAGCTGTGGAAGGAAAACATGGATGGACTTAGGGGACCAAGGAAGAATAGCCCATATACAAGGAAATGGCTGATAAGATGAAGGATTTTGGACCGTCTCACCAAGAGATCAAAAACAAATTGGAAAATTTGTCCAAAAAGTGCGGGTCAGTTTCCAACAAAAAATATCAAAAACATGAGTATTATAACTTATTTATATTTATAGAGCTTAATTAGCTAAGGTCGGTCCATTTGGTGGCACTCCCTCAACTTGGGAATATTTTGATAGGGTGGCTTGTGTCCTTCAGGTTTCCAAATCTGTGGGGTCTGATCCTGTTGACAGTACAGGTAATAATTTGAATACAAACTCTGTCAGACATTTTTACTAACGAATCAGTTTTTTTGCAGACTACACCGAAGAAGTGTTTGAGGACGACCACAGCAGCTCCTTGGGGACCGACAAGTCCATGATGGTGCCATCTTCTCAGGCAAAGCGGCGACGTTTGAACAAGGCCGAAAAGCTCATCGAAATTGAGGAGAAAAAGTAGGCAGCGATGGAGAGAATGGCAGAGAATTCTGCCAAAATTTCAAAGAGATGTATTGGAGCTACGAAAGAACCGCAACAATTAGAAAATAAGATATAAACAACTGTTAAATTGAAAAATCAAAATAAATATTAGTTAAATAATCTACCCAGTAAATGAACCCTGCAGTTTTTCTGTGCTAAGTGCTGCTTAAATTAAGTAATCAGGTAACTACACAGCCGTATAATATCCCCAGCCGGGCGGCGATCTTCCGTTTTACAGGGAAGTGATTAATAAATCAAATTCGCTGTTTTTTAAATGGGAGGGGTTTATTCAGTAAAATTACCAGATACGAGCTGTTTGGCTAAAGATTGTCTAATTGTCTTAGCACTTTCATTCATATTTCCAAGCCAAACTGGAAACTCAGGTTGATCTTGTTGCTCTATAGTGTCGGCAAAAAGTTTTGGTTTTCTCGCCAAACTGTACCAGGCTATTGCGTTACAAACGGTTCGCGGGGGGGGCCCACGGCTTCCTTTGCGGGTGTTGTGCATATTGCAAAATTTATGCAAAATGCAGCAGCAAGCAATTTTTTTGTGGGTGTTTATCAATGTTGTTGTCCAAACCCTTTCCAAGCCTCCGAAAGCGCTCCTTAAGATGAGTTCGATTTTTCAAAGATTTTTGAATCGTGGCATAGTCCAGGAGTACCAACACTTATAAAGGTGGATCTGTACATATTTGTATAAAGAAATGCTTTCAAAATTTACTTTTATAACGAAAAAATAGGGGAAAGTTAACTTCGGCTCGGCCGAAGTTTTGTATACCCTTGCAGCTTCCATTGAAAACAAAAAAGTTTTTCAAACTAAGACTAAACTTGGAGAAATCATCAAAAAGCATAATACACAGTTAATTACGATATTTGGAGGCGATCCCATTTAAAACAAAAAATTTTTTCTCACTAGAACTTCTTTTTCGTCCGATCATTCATACTGCAGCTATATAATATAGTCATCCGATTTTGATAAAACTTTCTAGAAATGTGTTAAAGTATATAAAATAAGAATATGCCAATAAAAAGGACGTTTTCATTAGAAACAAAAAAGTTTTCCTCACTCGAACTAGTTTCTCGACCGATCGTTCCTTTGGGAGCTATATGCTACAGTCATCCGATTTCGACCAAACTTTGTAGAATTGTGTAAAAGTATATAAAATAAGTGTATGCCAATAAAAAGGACGTTTTCATTACAAAAAAAAAAATGTTTTTCTCACTAGAACTAGTTTTTCGACCGATCGTTCCTATGGCAGCTATATGCTATAGTCATCCGATTTCGACCAAACTTAGTGAAATCATGGGAAAGGATAGTAAACTAAGAAATACGTACTTTGGAGGCGTTTCCATAAAAACCAAAAAAGTTTTTCTCACTAAGACAAGTTTTTCAACGGATCGTTCCTATGACAGAATCCCGATCCGGCGGTTCCGACAAATGTGCAGCGTATTTATATCAAAAGACTTCGTGCAAAGTTTGGTGAGGATAGCTTTAAAACTGACGGAGGAGATAGCATAGAAACAGACAGACGGACGGACGGACAGACGGACAAGGCAAAATGAAACATCCGCACAATTTTATAATATCCTCTGCAAGGGTGTAATAATAATTAAATATAAATAAAAAGAAGTACAATCAGATATGGCAAAAATTTCGACCTCTTCGGTGGCGACTTGGCTGTCTTTGGCTGTCCCACAGTGGCCACTTGTGAGAACGCCTTGCAGGCCTTTTGAGGAGTTTCATGCGGACGGGTTTAAGAAATCAAAGGGGGTTTTTTTGCAGCTCCATGATAGCCTCGAAGGAAAGCTCCATTCCAATCGATTTTTTTTTTTTTCACAAACTTCATTACGTTTTTTTGTTTACACTCAAAATTTCTGACTTTTCGCAAACTTTGTATAATTGAATTCCTCTAAACTACACCCAGAAAAATTTTTTCTTCCTAAAAAGGGCCAAAATCGCCCTAAAATTGAGAAAATCGCCCTTATTTTTGCGCCTAGGGTTAACTATCTTTACTTTTAGAAAAGGCTTTCTACAAAAATACAATTTTATTTTTCTTGAAACAAGGGTTTTGTGTTAATCAAATTTAGAAAAAAATTTCTCAAATATAGAAAGCCGTTTCACACAAAAGACAAATTTAAAAGGGGGTGGTGGGGGGTGGGTGGGTGGGTGGGTGTGTGTTGCTGCTGCTCCCCACCCACTCAGCGCCCACGCCAAGCCCACCACCACCTACTTTTGCTGTGATAATTTTTCAAATACAATTTTTTTTATTTATTTTATTTTTAACTTACCCTTACTGGGATTCGAACTCAGGACCTCTGCACTCTAACACGAACGACGGACATCTTAACACTCACCGATACAACAGTGTCGCGCGAGACGGTGGCGAAATGAAAGAAAGAATGCAATCAAGACCGGAGGTAGAATGGCAAGACATTCGCCGGGCAGCCGCCAGGTCGTGGGTTCGAATCCCATTCAAGACATTGACATACAGATTTTTTTTTATTTTCTCTTTTTTTTCTTTTGTTTTTTTAGTTATGTTGTTTTTTAAAATTTTCTATATTTTTCCGATATTTTTTTACAATGCACTGAGGTCTCAAATACATTTTTTCGTCAAACGCGAAGCTCGTTACTGCAAGCATCGTTTCTAAAATTTAGCAAATTATTTTCTTGATTTTAAGTAAAGACGAGTGCATCGTTTTTGCTTATTTTTGGTAAAGACGAGTGCATCGTTTTTTTTTTGCCTACTTTTAGGTAAAGACGAGTGCATCGATTTTTCTTAATTTAAGGAAATTTTTTCTCAATTTTAGGGCTTTATATTTTAATGGTTAGTGTTTTTTAAAATTCAGGTTAAAAATTTCACCAATTTAGGAAAATTTTCTTAAATTAAGGGCAAATCCATTTTATGGCGAAATTTTCTTAAATCTAATAAAAAAAATTTTCTGAATTTTTTTTTTTTTCAAAAAAAAAAAAAATTTAAAAAATTATTTTTAAATTAAAAACTTAAGGAATAAGTGTTTAATAGCCTTTCCCTATGTTAATTAACAGAGCATTAATATTAATGTGACCAATTCAACATTATGTGATTAAAAAACGCATGTAGCACCAAAAAGTATGGAACGTTTTTTAAAACCTTTACAACTCTGCCATTTATTATCCGATCTTTATGAAACTTTCAGAGATTGTAGATATTGGGCACATACACTACCCTGCATATGAGCTTGATATCTTCAAAATTGTAGGAGCTATTCACCACTTTTTATTGTGAAGGCGGGAGAGGGCGTGGCCAAAATTTGAAACAAACTTGATTTGCGTAGGGACAATAGGAGTCTACATACAAAATTTGGTGGATCTAGCTCTTCTAGTCTCCGAGATCTAGGTGTTCATACAGACAGACGGCCAAAAGGACATGGCTATATCGACTCGTCTGTTGATGTCCTTCTGCCTGTTACATACATTTGCACGACTTTAGTAAACCCTCTTTACTCTACGAGTAACGGGTATAAAAATCTTATAGTATGTTAGTATTAGCGAAGTCGGTTCTTTTCGCGAAAAAGGGATTTTTCGAAGCCATCAGCTTAACAGTATTTTCTAAGATTTAAGATTTTCGGCTGACCTCATCACCATTTGAAAGCAGGGACTTTAAAATTTTATAATACTTTTTTCACGTATCATTCATAAAATAAGCAAACGTAAAAGAATCTGTAACAACATTTCATTCAGATGAATAGTTCCTTTTTCCATTCATTTCCAGCCAGCTCCTATTAAATCCCATTCAGCCAACCAAAATCTAACGGTTTACCAAATCCCACTCGCACACACACGCACACAC
Source organism: Lordiphosa collinella (assembly GCA_018904265.1). NCBI lineage: Eukaryota > Metazoa > Arthropoda > Insecta > Diptera > Drosophilidae > Lordiphosa > Lordiphosa collinella. The sequence goes on along the minus strand of JAEIFV010000967.1, from coordinate 66,362 downwards.
CCCAAACAACAAACCAAAAAAACCTGGCCTAAACGAAAAACTCACCTCACCTTTATGAAAAGCATGAATACGAAACTCACACACACACACACACACTCGGCTCTGGTCTCCGGTCTCTGTCGTTGTACAAAAACAAACTCGTTTTTGTGTTCGGGTAGTTAACGCCCCCCAGTAAAGGCTTTGAACCAATCAGCGAAGAGACCCAGATACCACGAGCCAAGTGTGTAAAGGCATTTGGTGCGATTTGTTTGACTTTGACAAAAAGCAAAACGAAACTCGGAGGGGGAAGGAAAGCAAACAAAAAGCCAGAAGAGGGTGTCGTAAATAAAATGCCGCCGATAACAGGAATGAAATGAAAATTGTTTACGACTTGGCGGGGGTTTATGTTACCTGTGTGTATTCCCGGCTGCGACTGCGCATATCAAACGATGATGGATGAGCAGTGAGCTCTCTGACTGACTGCTGGCATACGGTGAATCCGTTACAAAACTGAAGCGTCATACGTGCCAAGCACGAGTCGCGATCCTCTCAAGCGCAACGGGAGCAGCCCTCATTTTATAATGAATGCACAAGTGGTGGTACTCACTCGTGCCTCTTACAATCCCCCATTTTGAGGGTTTTATTTTATGCTTGGCCTGCTTTTGGCTCGTGTCTTGGAATGTTGTCTCCTTCGACCACGACGGCACATGTCCTTTCAAAGGGAAATTGCGCCAAAACATTTAAAGGAAAAAGATCGTTAAATGTGGAAGAAAAAACAGGAGATGCATTTATGCGCGCCAGTTTTCCCTTCTTTTGCCTTACCCAACCTAGGGCAGGTGATAGATAAACAAGAAAATTACTTAGCACAAGAAGCGGCCAAGCGAGGCGCAGGACTAACTAAAAGTGGCAAAGGATGAGCTAGAAGAAGAAAGGTGCATTGGGGTGAAAGTTGAAAAGAGCAGGTGGGAGATCGTAGGGGGAGATATAAGTTGAAGGATTCGGGAAAAAAGTGAAATGAAGAAAAAATCATAAAACGCTTATCAGAAATTCTTGAAAAATTATTAATTAAAGTCAAGTCGCTTGGTTATTAAACAAAAATAATCAACAAAAATAGTTTCTTATAAGTTTTTCATAAGAATACGAAAATAAAATTAAAATAGGTTTCAATAATCATTAAGAAAGATTCACACTTTCTAATGGAAGCCCAAGGCATGCGTTTAACTTCTTAAATAAATTCTAATATTAAAAATAGTTAGTAAATTTTGAACTGAAGCGGTTTTTTTAAAGCTTGGAACATTTACATTCATTTTAATGGACGGTCAAAAAATGCTATTTCTCAAATTTTTGTTAAATATAATTACACTAGCTTACGTAATTTTCGGTCCCGACCATTCATTTAATATGCAAAACCGCCCGCAGGTGCCGTTTTCAGTTTTGTCTCTTTGACTTAAAAATAAACACATTTTCTTAAGGGCTAGTTGAATACCGTATTCCTACACTACTTTTTAATCCGATGATAGATTTCGAAGATATTGAGGGCTATTTTAGAAACATAGCTTCAGATTTAGCAGTTTTTGGAAAAATCTAGCCTTTAAGTGCAATTTCCACCAAGAAAATTAATTTATTCAAACTTTTTAACATAAAAAAGAAAGCAAAATTAAATCATTTTTGGTCAAATTTTCATCCTAAGTTATTGAATATTCCACCATTTGCAGCTGGTTTCCGGAGATGATAGATTCATCTTACCTCAAAAATCTAAATTTTGTCTTTCAATAGGTTAGTGTTCCGATTGACTTTGGAAAAATATTCAAAACATATTCGGGGGTCCTGGAAATCTCTATGATTATGTCTTTGGTTGATTTGCAAATCGCTTGAAAATGCGTCCGTGTTTCTTAGTGGGTAAGATAATTGGTCTAATTGGGTGGAAGATAATTGTCCATCCCACCAAACAGGGTTGCATCTCGAGCAAAAGAAATTATTGAAAAGCTAATTTTAATATTAAATCAAATTAAATATATTATTTATTTGATGCCTCCCTCAGTAAAATTATGTTGTTTACATTTCCAAAACTAATTTTGCTTATCTAAACAGTTTTAGGCGTGAATTAAGCAAAATCTCGTCCCAAAACCTACACTCAAAAATAGATAATTTCATACTTGGATGAAGAATTTTCGTACTCAATAGTTCGAGAAGATTGAAAATTCTCGATCCAAGAAGGAAATTATTGATCCAAGTATGAATGTTTGATCCCGTTTTTCTTGATCCAAGAGCTGCAGTTCTTGATTCAAATCGGAACCAAAATTCTTGTGTAAAATAGAAGGGGGGGGGGGGTGGAATTTAGGGTGATTTCGGAGGGGGAGGGGGTTGCCTGTGAATTTTGGGTGGGGGCGGTGATGGGTTGATACCAACCACACCAACTCCATTTATTGTGAATTATTTTTATTTTTTAATTTTATTTTTTATTTAACTCCACTGTGACTCGAACTCGGGACCTCGAAAGACTGCACTCACAGACACCACCGCTTAGACAACAGCACCACATGTAGGATGCCTTAAGTAGCGTCCAAATCAGGCCTGGTCAAAAAGAGAGGAGAGAAAACTATTCCTGTCCCTCTCTGACACTCAGTAATGATTGACTTCGGCAAGCATTCGGTGTGAGTCGGCGAGTGACTTCGGGCCCCAGGGGCCATGACGGGCCAGGCCTGGTCCAAATTGATATTATAAACTGACGGGGAGCGCTCTTCACTCGATTCTTTCCCCGCACACTCCTCTCCCATAAAAAAAACGATGCAGTGAGAGCGGGTTCATCGCTATTCTCTCAAATGTGCTTGCTCTCCTCTCTGAGTTTCTTTTCCTCACCCTCCTCGCCTAAAAACACCAAACAGAACGAATTTAGCTCGATATCATGCGCGAAATTCTTAAAAATTCAAGAATGAATACATTTTTTTTCAAGAGCGTTCGTACCTAAATTATTCGTTCTACTTTTTTCTGGGTATATGGAACAAAAACTTCTAATACTTGCAGGCAGATTAAGTTTATTTTCAATTTTTTCCACGCCCCCTCCCGCCCCCGCAATTTGGAAAAAAGTCATATCTCCGTCAGTTTAATAAGGTCCATATCAAAATTATAAGACTCTTTTATAACTTGTGTTTCCTCCCTCGCTAAATCTTTCTGAACTGGAATATAATAGAAACAAATATGACGAACGAAAGAAAAACACATACAATGAAAATTTACCGTTGGTTTCGATTTTTATCATTGCTTGGAAAAGTGACGTTAATTTTGAGTTCAAGTCATAGAAATTTGCTAGCTTGGAGCTGTATCAGAATTATAAGACACATAACGAAAACTTAGGCCAGACTGTTAAAACAACTCCACTTGTAATTTTTTTGTTTTTTGTTGAGTTTGATTGTAATTTAAGCAATTTGAAATAAAATGGGTCGATCAACACTGCTTTGCGAGAAAGAAAAGAGCTTAATTCTTGCCTTTCAAAGTCCGGCTTGAATATAAGTCAAATATCACGTGAAATCGGTCGCAGTCGCACAGTTATTGCCAATTTTTTGAAGAATACAGCAAAAAACGTAGTACTGGACGAAAACCAGTGTTAAATGACCGAAGCAAGCAACGCATTATTAACAAAGCGAGCAATTCAACCGCCTCATGCTCTCAATTTGCATTCAGCGCAAAAAATGTGTCCACTATGACGGTCTGGAGAGTCAAATAAATCTACCTAAAAAAATTCCTCATTTGACATCCCGCCACAAAACAGCTCAGATCGAATTTTCACTAGAAAACTTGTCAACAAACTGGGCCTCGGTAATTAATGTCGCATTGTAAGTTCTCATATTTCTAATCAATTTTATTTTGTTTAGGTAGTTTTTTCGAATGAAAAAAAGTTTAATCTGGATGGTGCAGATGGATTTCGTCATTACTGGCGTGATTTAAGAAAGGAGAAAGGAGGTTTGGAAAGCTGTATTTGCAATTTACGAGCTCCAGAATGAATAGTGCAGACTACATCCGAGTCCTAGAAAATAGTTTGCTCCCCTGTTTAAAAGAAAACCGGGAAGTTCCCTATATTTTCATGCAAGACAATGCCCGCATTCACACTAGTCGGGTCACAAAGGCTTTTTTACAAGAGTGTTCGGTCGAATTATTAAAATGGTCAGCATGCTCACCAGACTTAAATCCAATTGAAAATATTTGGGGAATCCTCGCAAGACGTGTCTACAAGGAAAACACAAGCTCCGGCAGTGTTAGCAACCTTAAAAGTGCGATTTTAAGAGAATGGATCTCCTTGAACCGCAGTTATTAGTGAATCTGATAGATTCAATGAAAAAAGAATTTTTGATGTTGGAAGATCGTAGATGAAGGGGATTGACAATTAATGCCTAAATTAGTGGTTTGAATTAGTTTAAATGTTATTTCTTTTTATTCCTATAGACTTTAAGTGTTAAAACTATAAGTGACTTATCATTTTGATAAAGTTGAAAATGCCACTTATTTTGCTAAAAAAAACACTATAACAGTTGGAACAATAAATATATTTAAGTTGAATCGTTTGTCTACATCGCATTATTATGAGTAAGCGCCGGTTTATGCAATACGTTAATATATCTTGAAAATTATATTCAAAATACAAGGTGTCTTATAATTTTGATATGGACCTTAGATAGAAGGTTCGAACCTTCAGGACATATTTTGAAATCAAGATTATTTATCGATCCGCCAAAGGAATGGTAAAGATCGGATGAACGGTTTTCGAGTTATAAGGAAAACAAGCAATAATGGGCAGCACCGGTAGCAACGGTGATGGGCAGCACTTTACAGGTACAGAATATGTTATAATCGGGCTTGACAGACTTTCTTTCTTGTTAACTGCTGCAGAAGCAGGAGAAAGCAGCGATGCCACAACTAACTTTATTATGCTCACAACTTCACTTTTGTTCATCGATCCTTCTTAATATATCTGGAAGTTACGATCCATCTACCTACAAAACAGAGGAATTTGAGGATTTTTCAAGATTGCAGGTGGACGTCAAAAGTTGAAAATAAGCTTTATCTGCTTGCAAGTACAAGAAGTCTATGTCCCATCATTGTCGAGCCACTACACCCAGAAAAAAGTAGAACGAATAATTTAAGTACGAACGCTCTTAAAAAAATTTATTCATTCTTGAATTTTTAAAATCGAGCTAAATTCGTTCTGTTTGGTTTTCTTAGACAAGGAGGGTGAGGAAAAGAAACTGAGAGAGGAGAGCAAGCACATTTGAGAGAAAAGTGATGAACCCGCTCTCGCAGCATCGGTTTTTTTTGGGAGAGGATTGTGCGGGGAAAAAATCGGGTGAAGAGCGCTCCCCGTTAGGTTTTAAAAAAAATTTGGACGATGCTCAATGCATCCTACATGTGGTGCTGTTGTCTAAGCGGTGGTGTCTGTGAGTGCAGTCTTTCGAGGTCCCGAGTTCGAGTCGCAGTAAATGTAAGTAAAAAACAAAATAAAAAAATAAAAATAATTCACAATCAATGGAGTGGGTTGATACCAACCCCTCACCGCCCCCCACCCAAAGTTCCCGCCAGCCCCTGACCCTAAATTCCACTCCCCTCCTTCTTTTTTTACACAAGAATTTTTGTACCCGATTTGGATCAAGAATTGCAGCTCTTGGATCAAGAAAAACGGGATCAAACATTCATACTTGGATCAAGAATTTCGTTCTTGGATCGAGAATTTCACTCTTATTGAACTATTGAGTACGAAAATTCCTGATCCAAGTATGAAATTCTCTAGTTTTATTTGAGTGTAAATCTTACCATCACTAAGATCTACTTGTTCCACTCGGCTATTGATGCTGATCAAAAATTGTTATACGAGGTGTGTTCAAAAAGTATCGCGAATTTTTAATTTTCGCGGGTTACGTATATTCGAATTTCGATTTTTTTGTGGCGTTATGTTGGTACTCATGTCTCTCACTTATGCCGACAAGCTCGGCCATTTTGAATGTTCACTTAATTGTTGACAGCTGCTTTGCTTGCACGTGTTTTGGATCGTCTTCGATTTTAACCTATTCAAAAAAATGGATCAAAGAACCTGTATCAAATTTTGTGTGAAAAACGAAATTAAGTGCGCGGATGCATTCCGAATGTTGACTGTGGCATACGGAGAAGCTACCTTGGACCGAAGAAACGTTTATCGGTGGTACAAAATGTTCTCAGAAGGCCGAGAAGATGTGAACGACGAAGAGCGTGCCGGACGCCCGAGCACTTCAACAACAGACGAAAAAATTAATGAAGTGGAGAAAATGGTATTGGCCAATCGTCGAATCACCGTTAGAGAAGTTGCTGAGAACCTAAACATATCGATTGGCTCGTCGATTTTTATCAATGATTTGGGCATGAGACGGGTCGCCGCGAAATTCGTACCAAAATTGCTCAATTGCGACCAAAAACAGAATCGCATGAATATTGCTAATGAGATGTTAAACTTTGTCCGCGACGACCCAAATTTGCTCCAGAGGGTGATAACTGGTGACGAATCGTGGGTTTATGGTTATGACGTGGAAACCAAAGCTCAATCATCTCAATGGAAGCTGCCGCACGAGACAAGACCGAAAAAAGCGCGCCAAGTTCGGTCGAATGTGAAAGTTTTGCGGACAGTTTTCTTCGTTTGCAGGGGCGTGGTGCATCATGAGTTCTTGCCACAGGGAAGAACGATCAATAAGGAATATTACCGGAATTGTGGAAAAACAAAAATTGGCTTTTGCACCACGATAACGCCCCTGCTCACACATCGTTGCTTGTGCGCGACTTTTTGGCCAAAAACAACACACTAATGATGCCGCAGCCACCGTATTCCCCAGATCTGGCCCCCTGTGACTTTTTCTTGTTCCCTAAACTGAAGAGGCCCATGAAAGGACGACGTTACGCTACGCTTGACGAGATAAAGACGGCATCGAAGGAGGAGCTGAACATGTTAAAAAAAAAATGATTTTTGAAGTGCTTCGAAGATTGGAAAAACCGTTGGCACAAGTGTATAATATCTCATGGGGATTACTTTGAAGGGGACAAAATAGATATTCATGAATAAATAAATAATTTTTTAAAAAAACACAAAATTCGCGATACTTTTTGAACACGCCTCGTACTTTATAGGGTCGAAAATACTTCCTTCTGGCTACATTTGCACAAACCCAATGAAACTAGTGAACCTTTGATACATATTATACAAATGTAGACGGCGAATTGATCTTTTTTATGACAATTAATATAAGCCAATACAATTGGATAACAAAAAGTTATTTGGATTTTAAAAATATCAAATTAACTTTCAAAATTTTTAACCAAATCGCAATTATGGAATACGATTAATGCATCTAGATTTAATCAAAGAATACAAAAAAAGAAATGTTCAGTAAAAAATATTAAGTTGTAAAATCGCATCTTCATTCCAATTTGGTCTCTAATCCAAGTCAACCCCCGCTTATTTTCAATTTATTTGTACACAATCCTCCTACAATTGTTCCTCTCATTCCCTTTTGTACCAAACCGTACAACAGTTGGTGCCAGTTGCAACTGTAACAGTTACAATACACAGAAAAAGGACAACAAACGCCCGCCAAACTTTAAAACTGCATACCAATTAGTAGGGAAACGCGTGCTGCCAACAACAACAACAACAACAGCTAAGGGCAACAGAAGCGCACGATCAAAGCAACTGATAGGGAGAGAGAGAGAGCCGAGGCAGAGTCAGAGGCAGAGGAAGCCCTAACTGTGCGTCTTCTTGACCCTTACAACATAAAGGACAACAACTGCGACTGCAACTGCAACAGCCGCCAACTGCTGCCAAAGGTGAAAAACCAGAGTTGGCAACACGCACACACACACAAACACTCACACATATAAGGGCCCGAAGAGCCACCACCAAAAAGTCCACATATATGGTAAGAGGGCTCGTTTTGATTCGGCTTACCGACTCAACTCAAAACAGACCTCGATTTTTTCGGGCCAAGTCGTCGACGCTGCTTCACCGTTGGTTCAATTTAGAACTGCACAATCGTCCCAAGATTCAGTCAGGTGCGAAGCACCAAACGTTACGGACGTGTTTTGTCTCCAGAGTGTGAGCCTGGCTTAAATAAAACAAAAAAATTTCACCAACAAAAAAACAAGGAGATCTAGTGCAGTGAAGTGACGGGAATATAAGAAAATTACAAATTTTATAAACAAATTGTACAGCAAAAGTGGATATAAAATGAATCATTTATCGCCGCCGCCTTCGCCGCATTCGCAGCAACCCAGTCCAGCTGGTTATGGCCATGGTCCAGCTTTGGATAAGCAATGGATGCAAAGAGCTTCGGCATTTAATACTGTGATAGCCTCGGCAGCGGCCCAGAAATTGAATAGCAAAGGTAAGAAATGGCCAATTGCAAAGGGAATATTACTTATGGTAGTTGAAAGAACCGAACTAAAAATTCAGAAATCTATCTTTCAAATCTTCATTTCAAAGTATAAATTTTGCAAAAATCTCCAGGAAATTACATTCTCAATCTTTTGTTTTGGCAGAAACTTTACAGTATCAATCCAGTTATCAATTTTGTACATAATTTAGGTAATTATATTTCATTACTATTAAATCTAGGACACAAAATGTATATTGCCTTGGAAGTTTGCAAAAATCTGCTTAAAAAAATTGAAAAATATAACTTAAAGCAATTCGTTAAAAAGGATTTTTAGATTGAATTTCAGTAGTAAAATCTATTGAAGATAAATCCCTTTTAGAAAGCTTAAGAAGTGTTTTCATGGCTACTTCTTACTCAGCTGACACCAATAGATGGTAAAGGTGAAGGTTGTGAAAAAAATTGTACACACTACTTACTAGATGTTCTTAACTCCATCCATAATCTACTATTTCGCCACTAGTTCAAAGTTTACTTTCAGCTGGCAACGCCTTAATTCTAGATTGATTAAGCTGTATTTTCACTTGTCTGATATCTCATTAAAAGTTTCCCATTTGAGATATCAGACAAGTGTAATAGTCAATCTGGGAAGCACAAAAATATATGAAAAGCTAGTAACTAAGTAGGCTATCGAAGTTCTCAAGTGAGTTTTTTGACAGGCAACACAGAAAACTGAATAATTTTTCGCCCATCTTATATGAGATCTCGACAAGGAAAAATACAGCTTAAATCTTATAAAATTTCATTCAAAGATTTTCAATTTTTACAGCCAGAAAACATCCGACTACTTTTCTGTCCATTAAAGCCACGTACTTATACAGAATATTTCGGAATAACATTTGCGATTTCAGCATGTGAACCCTTGAATTTTAAACACATACTCATTGCTTTATATGGAAATCGGTCCTTACTATCTATCTATGGCTATTAGTTGAAGAGTTCAAAGTTTGAAAATATTTTACGAATTGAAAATGATAACCATATAATTGGTGATTTAAATTCGTAAAATTTTATTGGGCTTTGTCTAGTTACCATTGATATTTATGATAATCACATATATGCTTAAACAATTTGAGGTTCATGTGCTCACATGACCAAATCGTAAAAGAAAGGTGAAATTGTAGTTTAATTTTTGATTTCTTGGATTACACAAACCCCGATCAACATGAATCAAAATTTGTATACTGAAACTAAAATCATATATTCGAAACTATTTCTAAGACGGGATTTACACGATGAAGTTTTCTTAGTAGGCGGAAAACTCAAGAGAAAATTACACATTCAGAAAAAAATCCTTTCAAAATCTACCGAAATCAAGACCATTCGTTGACAATAGTAGAGTAATTCCGCTTTTTCGTGAACTGTGAATGGCAGTGTCATTTCATGAACGCAATTTTAACACCCGTTGTTTGATCTTCATTAACGCTTAGGTGTTGCGTTAATTCCGTTTAGAGCTCAAGTTTTAAACATTTTGGGATCGCTTTACAAACTTTCGGGCTTCTTTTAGAAACATTTTGGTAACCACAATTTTGGAACTCTCGATCTTATTTTGGGAACATCGCAGTCTCATTTTGGTAACACATTGGGTTAAATTTTCAAACCATTTTGGTACAGTTTTGTGAACATTTTGGTCATAATATGTGACTAATTTTAAAACATTTATGATATTTAAACCAGCAAGTTTAAGCCGGTTAGAGGTCATGTTATGTTTTGACATATCTTTAACAACACCACAGAGGAGGCTGGTCAACTGAACAGAAGGTTTAGGAACCTCCCGGTTCTATTATTAGAGCAGAAGCAGAGGGTGTCTCATGCCAGCATTGCTTTAACTGCTTGGGAATTTCAAAGCAACATAAGTGCAAAACCAACACCAGAACACCAATTGTTCATGATTTCCGAACAACTGTTCGCTTTTTGTGTAATGTAGTGGGACCACAGCTGGTGTTTTGCCGTGAACGTCGGGCTTTTTTGTCCACAAAATTTCATGAACGTAATGGTTTAAAAAGGAGTCCGCTGGGACCTTAGTTTTCTCTTAGTGCAAATACTTATAACGAAAGCTATAGCATCTCACCTTTTTTCTCCGCCTACTGATATAACTTCATGAGTTTTGCTTCACCGTGTATATCCCGACTAAGTTATTCCAATTTCGTAGATCTAAGGTCAAGAATTAATAACTAAGGGAAACTATAAGTTGTGCTCTCGTTTTCACTTCCTCAAAAATGTTAAGATCAAGAGTCGAAATCTGATTAATATCACAAATCTACCACAACTCTAAAGCGCAATTTGCACGACCTGATCTCTCAGCTGAGTTTTGTCTCTGAGTATCTGTCAGCCCGTGTAACGAGGAGTCTGAGCCTACTCAGCTGAGGTATCAGGTGTAACAGAACCAGTTCAAATTAAACTATCCGCGCAGCAGAGCGCTCAATGAACCATTGGTTTTGTAACTGACTTAACTAAACTTCTCAGTCATGTGTAAATGATGAACTAAGCTGCTCAGCTGTATTTTTTGACACTCAGGTCTGAAAAACTCTGCTGAGCGATTAGGTCGTGTAAATTGAGCTTAAGGGTCGGTTTCTCGTCTTCTAAAAAGCTCATATGTGTCAGATGAACTAACAACTTACTCTGTTTGTAAGTTTATGAGACAGACAGGTCTACCATATGTAGAAGATGACAAATCGGCCCTAAGTGAAAAATACATTCAAAAGGTAAGGGCATTAGAGCACATGAAATGAGAATCTCAGGTTTTACCCTATTGGAGTTTCTGTATTGAGCTTAGAATTAAAAGAGTTAATCATAGCAAACCTTTAATATGATATATTTATCAAAATTTCATGTACGTACGAGATTCTTAAATTGGTTTATTTCCAGGTGAAGAAGGGACTGTGGAAAAACATAATCCTACTTATATCAGATATTATTGTTACACAGAAAAACAAAATATGTAAAAACTACTTGAAAATGTAGTTTTCCTATACGTTTGACACACCTTTTTTGTACTCGCTACGTTTATGAAGCCTTTCTACAAGCCTCGTTTACTTTTCTCTTTTCTGGGCATGTAGCTTTTCTACACGCCACTCTTAGGGCTCAGCTTATTTAAAAGAAACTACATACTTCCTTATTTACACAGGAAGTATGGTAAGGAGGGTAGTATTGAGAGAAATGAAAGGAAGGGGCACAAGAAACAAGGTCTTCTTCTGAAAAACGCTCATCTCTTTTTTCACTTCCCTTGTCTGGGATTCGAACTCACAGCTCACTTTCCTTGTTTCGGGAATTTAGACACAACTGCCGGCATCTTAGCCCATACAAATAACAAACACTCGCGCGGCAATACCGAAAATCAAAGTTATAAAGCGAAGAGACAAGCGACAATGAGCGATTGGGATCAACAACACGTTTCTTGAAGATTTTCTTAATGAAACATTTAGCATCTGAAGTGCTAGAAAAACCTACATTTCACGTGTGAAAAACAGTTTTATAAATGAAAAATATAACTTTTCCATACTGATTTTGAGCTACAGTTTTTGTTTAGAATATCCACACACGCAAGTTGGCTTTCAATATGTGAACAATAAATTTCAGTGTGGTATTCAGATTGTTGAATGAAAAATGTAGAAAATACAGATTTTCTCTTGTCATGTACCCTTTGCATTTGTCCATGCAACATTTAACACTTCTACATGCCTCGTAAACTTTTTTATTTCTACATGTAGCGTGTAGATTTTCTACATGCAACGTGAAACTTTTTGTTTTCTACGTTTTTCGTATGAAGTTTTACAGGGCAAACTACGTTTTGTTTAGGATTGTCCTTTCTACACGCGGCGTGTAGCTAACTTTTTTTTCTCTGTATAGTTAAGCTATTACAATAATATAAGCTTTCGAGAAGATGAGATATCGGCCTCCCAATGGAATATCTGAAATTAGTCAGAAAATTATATAAACACACAAGTACACAATATTTAATGACATCTCATATATTTGGTACCATTACATAAACTGAGATCATAGAATATTAAATAAGATTCTTCTACCGTTTAAATGATTTCGAAATTTTCCGAAAATTTTGAAGTTGCAGAGGACCTTGCTGTAACATAAAAAAATCTTTGGAATACGGCACGGTATGTGTCTCTTATAAAGGCTTCTTTTAAGAATATGGTAATTTCCAAATATATTTATGAATAAACTATAATTATAGACACTTTTAATGAGGTTATAAGAATTTAATAGCTCTCTGAACCTTGTCATAGACTAAACAGATTAAACTATATCCAAAAGCTTCCAATAAGTAAAACTGTTGCCATTTCAAAAACTACTCAATTTGGAGTTTTCGCTTCGAAGTCAATTATTATTTAAAATAAAAAGTTGCGAACTCGGATTCTTCATTATGGGATTTAAGTCCAACTTAATAGGCTATCTAGCAAACATTTATACAGAATTTAAGAACGAATATAAGAGGATATATGGATATAAGGAGAGAACGCTACAAAATATTACAGGACCATCTCGCTCATCTCATTTAACTTAAAAATTTATTTGTTTTTGGAATTTAAAAGCAAGGTGGAAATTATAAATTATAGATGCCTTATAATAAATTTTAAGTAAAAACTTAGTCAGACTTTACACGATGAAGCAAACTTTATGAGGTTTTCGTAGTAAGCGAGAAGTTCAAGGATAAATTAATGGAACTTATAAACGAAAATTAACTTCACGTACTAAGAAAACTTCATGAAGTTTGCTTCATTGTGAAAATCCCGACCTGGACTTTCTCATATCAGGGGAATTTTTCACATTTAAAAACTTTTTAAGTTTCTCTTTTATTTTCAAATTTCTTTATTCTTCCTCCCACACAGATCTACCCTTCCTGTACAATCCCCTACTCTACTCCAGTGCCTTATTGTGGCCACAATTTCTGCTCTCTTCGGCCACAGCATTGGGGGGTTCGCCCCTAACTCCCATGACACCCAAATCGCCAGCCTCCATAGTGATCAATCAACGTGATCGTGACTTTGCTCTCACACCCGAGAAAGAGCAGGAACCTCAGCACAATTCTAGCGGAAACAGTAGCACTAATTTAATTACCCAGCAACAACAGCAGCAACTGCAGGACGAAGATATGCCTTTAAATCTGAGCACCAAACGCCTTAAATCCGAATCGCTAGAGGAACACGATCATAATTGCAGTAGTCAAAGCAGTACCAGCAATGGAAGTCTCAGCGATGGCGAACAGCCATTACAATTGAGTGCCTTGAACACGGTGACGCCACCACCACTGAGGGCGGTAAATTTGAAATCCTCCGGTACACCACAACAAAGAAGATCACAGGGAAACATTATTTGGTCGCCTGCTTCAATGTGTGAGAGATCCTCCAGAAGGGAATCCAAAATGGACGAAGAAGATGATGAATATCATGTGGATCCCATTGTACGCAAATTCAAATATGAACGTAGATCAGCTGCTTCAATATCTTCACAGCAATCACCGTTATCCTCGTTGACTCCACAAAATTCCTCTGTACCGGATTTGGACTTTGAAACGGCCCAACAGCAGCTGTATGCCCATCGTAGTGCCTTTATGGCTGGCCTTACGGGCAACAATCTGGAGTTGCTTACGCAGCACTTGAAATCCCAGCAGCAGCAACAGCAGCAGCAGCATCAGGTTAAGGCTGAGGCCACCAGTGAGCGGCAGGCAGCCCTAATGGGCTTGGTGGCCGCTGCTGAATTTGGCTATATGCGTAATCAACACCAGCAACAGCCACACACTTCATGTCTGCCACAACAGCAACAGTTGCCACACCATCACCAGCAACAGCAGCAACATCCTGATTCAACTGCCACAGATGTTGCCCGACACTCGTCCTCTTCATCATCATATCAAGGCGAAGGCGAGGAGAAACGCAGTGGAAGAAATTTTCAGGTAAGCAACGGGAAGTTTGTACGTTTCTTGGCGGAAATGTGAAAAAAAATCCTAAAACCCTTTCAATATTAAATAGCGTCAGCAGCTGAACTTAAAATGGTTAAAGTGTAATGCAACATTTTGTGCAGTAATGACAGCATACAGTTTTGGTATTTGCAAATGACTTCTAGGTGGAAATTTTATGAAATGAAGTGAGACTCCTAATGAAGAGTTTAGACCCTACTTTCAAGGCTTTAACCTTGTCGGTAAGGGATTTCTTGGTCCCTTGAACCTTGTAGACTATTGACAATATTGCAATGATCCTAGGTTCAAGTCAAAACCTAGGATCTCCGCTTCTAGATACTGAATCTGGCTCAATCACTTTAACAGGTCTTTCGGCCAATTTCAAGACTCAAAATTAACTTAAGTTACAATGGCTTATAATTACAGGAAACCTTTTTGAAATAAAAATTTGAGTTGCTCATAGCAGCTTGAATAAGTGTAAAAGCTGCCCTGAGGTTCACTGCCAAATATCCATAAATTGGAAGTATGAACTCTCATGCCGACAGTGAGGCCTACCGAGGACAGGTTAAAGAACAGAATTCGCATATAAAGAAAGCCAAAACCGCCCTTTGTGATAAACTGAACCGAACCAGTACATATTACTGAGCGAATGTAAAAAAAAAGTGTGAGTGTGGCTTACACTCACGGGGCCTTAATGTGAAACATTTTGTATACGATATGCCTCGCCTTTCAAATCTCTTGTTCTATATCGATACTAAGTAGATACTCAGTATTTGATACTCGATACTAAGTACTCGATTAGGTACGTATTTATACATGATAAGTACTGATACTAGTATTTGATACTCAGTACTCGATTCTAGTACTCGATACTAAGTCTAAAAAAGACTCGATACTAAGTACTCGATATGATTATATTTGTCTAATTTGGATTATTGTTCTAGTATGATATTAAATACTCGATATCAAGTACTTTATACTCAGTATTCGATATTCAGCCCTCGAATCTAAGTACTCAATTCTAAGTACTCAGCTTACTCACTTAACTGCGTCAGCCTAAAGCTTTGCTCGTACATTTTTGCTTTCATATCTAAACTATTTTTCATATTCTAACTTTAGCTTTTGAATTAGATTGTCAGTTCACATCAATCGAATTCTATTTAAGAGCTCAGCCAGAACCACTCATTTGATTTTAATTGTTTTTATATCAGCAAACATTTAAGCCTCACTCAAATCTTCAAACATTTGAACATAAATCTGTTGAGTTGTCACAACCTTTTTCCCCTAATGACTTTATCACGTGATATTATAAAAGAAAACTCAAACTCCCCAAAAACATAAACCCTTTTTCCACCCTCAGACATCAATTGCATAAGTTCCTTGTACTATATCAATATTGCGTGTCTGTAGCAATTCCCCTGTGTTAATTGTTTCATATTTTGAAGGTCCTTCACTAATTTTAATTGCTCAGTGCTATCGATAGCTTTAGCTAGAGTGTCCACCCAGCCACAATTTCAATTTGGAAAAGTGGCACAGCAAATACGAGTAATAAAAAAAGAACTATGGAAATTCAATTAAGTACAATCGAAATCACGCAATTAGTTAATCAAATAATTTTGATTAGCACTAGGAAGGGAAGGGGATCCCCCCTCCTCCACAAAGGAAGATTTATATACATTTTATGCCACATTAGGCACAGGGTAAAAGGGGCACACGACCCAATGAGAAACTTGAGTAGGCATTTATGCTCTGACTACCCCTGATGTCATTTTTTGTTTATATCAAAATGAATGAAAAAATTCATAATAATACTTCAACACCCGCTGCATAACTTTTTTCACACATTCAGGGGGTAGGTGAAACGTGAGCTGGCTCTACTGGCATATGGCTTGAGACAGTTGCGCAGGCGCAGAATTATATAAATTTTTTTGTAACTCTTTACATCTGCTGTTTGGCGGCCCACCCGTGACTCACTTTGGGGTTTTCTCCTCTGAATTTTTGCCAACTTCCGTTCCTTAAGCAAATTGACTTTATGGCTCAGTGTAGAGCTTAACAATAGAGCAACTAATTGGAGTCAGAGTCTAGCCTATATTGGGTTATATTTCTTTTTTTTTATTCAAGTCAAATGCAATGCGCAAATAGAAAATCCCAAAAAGAAAAAACCAATAAAAACAAAAAAAACGAAAAACAAAAGACACTTGTGTCAATTTACAATATGCGTGAAGTGAGTAGAGTTTTCGAAAGGTTTTTTAATAAATGTTGTCCACGTATCTGTGTGTCTCCCTTTCGCTTAGATGCATTGCAAGCTGAGCTGCAGCTCAAACTGTTTAAACATTTAATCTGTCAGCCCCAGGAAAGAAGAAGATGTTACAGTAAAATTCCCAATCGACCCCTACTACAGCGCATACCCACACACAGCTGTGTTTGGCCTACAAATATCACTTGATATCGGTTAATATATATAATGAAAAAAAAATTATACATTTCACTTGAGATTTAGCATTGAGTCTGAGTAGCTCTGCTATTTACCTAGCTGTTTCCTAAAATAAAAAGCGCAAAACATTTTATCAAGAAAGTTTTGCCTTTGGGTTTTACCCGAGACCTCTAGTCACCCGGTCTAATAAATATTTGTTCTCACACAAATCTAGTTCAATTCATCGTCGAAAAATTTGGCACACACAAACATGCGAGGGGCCTTAAATGAATAGAGATTTTATTTATGGCAGGCTGTTTAAATATTCGACATTTTAACTTGGTATCTTAAATATTTCTTTTATTCTTTTGATTTCTTTCAGTGTAAACAATGTGGCAAGAGTTTTAAGCGTTCCTCTACCCTATCCACACATCTGCTCATCCATAGCGATACACGACCATATCCCTGCCAGTATTGTGGTAAACGTTTTCATCAGAAGTCGGATATGAAGAAGCATACCTACATTCATACGGGTAAGTTGAGCCAGAGATAAGTCAGTGGGGAAATCGGTTAAGGGGTTGTTCACCCATATGAAAATGAGTTTCTGAGTTGAAATAAGACGCCTAGTTGCGATAAAATAGAATAAATTAATCAAATTAGGCTTCGATAAATAGCACACATTCGGGAAAAGTTTCTTTCTTCTGTTTGTGTAAAAAAATAGCATCTTGATTTTACTGTTCGAATTAAATCTTTAAAAAATACTCTCAGTTTAGGGTTTGAATAAACTTCAAAGGGTCTTTAACTAAGAAGGTTGGCTTCGAACTCGAACAATAGTTTATTCATTATCGCCTTGATTTATTTAGATGTCTGGACTTTTAACGCACAATGAGCATTACGTTCAAGAGGCCCATGGCCTAAGACTTGATATGCACCAGGCAAAATAGCAGCCCACCTCCCGCCCAACCGACCTAGTAGCGCTGCAGCTATCATGTAATCATGAATAATGTTGCTTTTTAAGGCTTCCTATAATTCTTGTAAAAAAATATTTACCCCGAGAAGCAAACTTCGTGAAACTCTCCTTGTAGCCGGAAAATTAAGGGGAAAAATACTAGAACTATAATCGAAAGATATAGTATCTCACCTGACTCTTTCGCCTACTTAAAAACAACTTTATAAAGTTAGTTTCATCGTGAAAATCACGACTAAAAACATTTTATCACTGGCAAACATTTAACATCATCCAAGAAATGTGATGTTTTCTTATTCCACTGACGGATGAGCATTACGGTCACACTACCTTAAACAAAGAACAGCTGGATAGATTGCTTTGCTTGCAATTGCGAGTCAAAGTGCGCATACCAAATGTCAAGCAGCCTGCTCTAATAGATGGTCCTTAATGTTGAAGGCAGTTTTTGGTAAGCATTTATAAGTAATATGATTGCAATTTAACAATAACAATAACAAAGAAACAAAATTTTCCTTGGTCATGCACAACCCATGGGCGTACTTGGTTTTCAATTAGTGTTGGGTTGTTTATGAGTGAGTGCACAAAATTGAGTTGTTCTCTAAACTGAGCAAGTGAACATGCTCTTCACTAGAGTTGTTCTTGTTCAGTTGTTCACTAGTTCGTTTGTTCAGTTGTTCTTGTTCACTCGCTCTTGTTCTGTGAGTGGTTCTTGTTCAGTCAGAGTTGTTCATTTGTTCTTGTTCACTCACTGTTGTTCTGTGAGTTTTTCATTCTGAGTTGTTCACTTCTCTTGTTCAGCTGCTCTTGTTCTGTGAGTTGTTCAGTCAGAGTTGTTCAGTGACTTGTTCACTCAATTTGGTGAATCTTCAGCTGTTTTTTGTCCGCTCAGTGTGACCAGCGACGAAGGATTAAAATTAGTTTGAATGATCGCTAATCGTCACAATGCCCAGTTCAAGAACAGGTGAATAATTGGTGTAGCACAGATACAACGAAACGCCCCACAAATCAAACCAACACTGAACAGCTGAACAAGTACAAAAGAAGAAATGCTCATGTTCACTGAAATGAACAACATTTACCCAACAATATTTTCAATGAAGGTGGACCATAAACTTCTCCCATTCTGCTGAGACCCACTCCACCTATGGCATCGCCACTGACCAACAACTGTTTCTTTTGGTAACATTTTTGAAATCGATAGCATATCGGTTAAAAATCTAGCGGAAAAGGCTAGATCATTTAGCATTTGGCTTGGTCATCCTTCATTGATGATCTGCCGAATGGAAATTTATCACTTATGCGGAAAGACACAGAAATAATCATGTAATTTAGATCATCCAGAGAAGAACCTCCAGAATGTGCCGGTGGAACAAGGTTATAAGAGAACACACTTTAAATTTAAAAACTGATTCAATTTTTAATTGTCAAAAACAAACAAACAAATTTTCTGAAAATGTAGAAAAGCTAACCATTTTGTCATGAAAATGAACCTGTTGGCCTGCAGTCGTTAGCGAAGTCTACTGATGATAGTACCGAAAGGAACATAAGACAGCTCTTGGTGTCATCCAGCTGGTGAGAAATCATCAACAAATTTTGAAAACCCCATAATTTTGCTTTTACACAACTCAAAGGAAGTTTGTTTAAGTTGTAAGCAACTTCCTAAAGCATTTAGTTACACATGCCTGAAAGGCTCAGTTGAGTTCAGGCAGCCCTATGACCGCTCAGCTGAGAGTTCGGGTCAATTAGAGGTGGTTATATTTCACCTGAGACTCAGACGTCTGTTTATACGGGCTGACAGAAACTCTGACCAAAACTGAGCCGATCTAGTAGCCACAGACATTCTGCTTACTTTTCATATAATATTGTGAACTTTACATTAGAAAAAGCAACGTTTACACGGAAACCGACTCGGAATTCGGAACAGGGCCGTATAATTTTGCAAACGCATAAAAATACTCATTTCCGACCCCATAAAATATATATATTCTTGATCAGGGCGACGAGCTGAGTTGATTTAGCACTGTCCGACTGTCAGTCTGTTTCTTCGCAAACTAGTCCCTCAGCTTTAAAGCTATTGAGCTGAAATTTTGCTCAGAGTCTTCTTTTTACTGCACGCTGCTATTATTTCGGAACCGACCGGATAGGATGACTATATGTTATAGCTCCCATAGGAACGATCGGTCGAAAACCAAGTTTTAGAAAAAAACTTTTTGTTTTCAAAATTAACGTCTCAAAACTTTGTATTTATTGATTTTCTATTCACATAATTTTAAAAGGTTTTGTTAAAATCGGTTAACTATAGCTTATAGCTCCCATACGAACGACCGGACTAAAATTGGTGAAAGTAAAAAAAAATTTTTTTATTTGCAGTGTTACGTTCTTAAATTTGGACATCAATAATGATATATGCTTCTAAATAGATCTTGCAAAATTTGGTCGAAATCGTTATAACAAAACGATAATTTGCATGAGTATTAAATCTTCGGAACTACCGAAGTTAGCTTAGCATTCTCGTTTTTATTTTTGGTATCGTTAACATTTGGTCACTTTTAGATACAAAGTTTGTTTTTTGTAAACAAATTTAATGAACAATTTTGGTGCTGTCTTTCTGACATCAGTTTTTGAAACAGCTGTACGAACTACCAACCTCCTTTGTGGTGTTGTGTGTCCCTTTTTAAAGTTATGCGAAAGCACTGCATGACCACGAGCCAGCTAAAACTTCAGGTTTACTCAGCATAAAGGTCGTAAAAACAGTAACATATGAAAAATTTACTTTTTTTCGGGGAACAAACGTTCTCGAACGAAATCGTTCAAAAATGAGTGAGCTGGGGCTGGGTTTCGAAAGTTCAATTTTTCAAGGAAACCAGTTCAGTATCAATTCAACAAAAATAAGTTTTTATGGTCCTGAAATAAAAATATTCGATGACTTTTTTCTCAGTTTGAAAAGTTGTAAAGGGAATCAAAAAGATTTAATGATCAAAAATTGCTCTTAAAAATGTTTCAAACTAACGTTAACATAGTTATTTTCAATATTTTCCTAAAAAGACCAAAGCGAAGCATTTAAAATACAATCAAAGAAACCCCAACAAATATCATTAATAAGTTTTTCATATTCTACTTTCATCCTCCCACATATGCCTTCGTCCGTTCTCAACCCTATATGACACTTGCAATGTGTCAAAACTCTAAACATTATTCGTTTCACCCTCGACTGATTTAACCTCCCTCTACACTTCAACAACCACTAAAAAAATCACACGAGATATTTATCAGCTTTCAATTTGTCTAATTGCTGTAAAAAGCAATTAATAAACTTTATTTGCATTAAACAAATTGTTTATTGATTTCCTCGCTTGTTTATTTGTATTTTCAGGTGAAAAGCCACACAAGTGTACCGTTTGCCTGAAAGCTTTTAGCCAAAGCTCTAATCTGATCACACATATGCGCAAACACACGGGCTACAAACCCTTTGGCTGTGGACTGTGCGATCAGTCGTTCCAGCGTAAGGTTGATCTGCGACGTCATCGGGAAAGTCGTCATGAGGAGGCTGGAGCCTTAACGCCGCCCGCCATCAAAATGGAGGTCAGCAGCAGCAGTTGCTGAGTGGTCAAAGTATTAGCCGAGACACACACACACATATCCAGAATTACCAGAATCCAAAAACCTCGAAACCAGTTGGCCCCCTCTAAGTCGTCGCTATAAAGCCAAAGTTTTGTTTTTGTTTAGGCACATTCCAAAAAGAAATAAGATGATTAACTGTTAAGGGAGCCTACGAATTATTTGCTCAATTCTTTAGTCCTAAGCTTTGTACATAGTAAAAATACAAGACTTTTCTCTTTTTTAGTATCGATTAATTAATATTTAATTTAGTTTTTTAAACTAAAGTAATTTATTGCTTAACCCTTTTTTAATTTTTATTAACCCACAAAAATTGGCCTAAAAAACTAGCAAAGAAAACGCAGCTAAACGTACCAAAGAACATTAAACCACAAACACAATAATATTGGTGAACCCTTTTTTAACAAAAAATATTGTCCAAATTTTTAAAAATATTTCTTAATTTATTTTAGTCATTTTCTCTTATTTATATGTCAATTCTTTTAGTTTTATCTTTAAATTTAAAATTTATATCAAATGAGTTTTACTGTAATTATGTGTAAGCTTATGATTTTTTTGGAAAAATAAAGTTGAAAGCTAAACAAAATTGATTGAGTTGGTTGTTACATTTTTTTCTAAGAATTTTTGGTGGGCTCAAATCAAAGAACATTATATTAGTCCAAAATTCATGCAACATTTACAGGGCATCAAATCATGCGGAATCAGAATATGTATTTAAATGTTCCCGCTTTCAAAAACCGACTATGTTATTTCGCTTTTAATTTGAAATTTCCATTGGTTTTCATTTGACACTTTTGATGGCTAATCGATTCAACCAAATTTTACAATCGTTTCTTGAATATCGCAACTGTGTGC
Source organism: Lordiphosa collinella (assembly GCA_018904265.1). NCBI lineage: Eukaryota > Metazoa > Arthropoda > Insecta > Diptera > Drosophilidae > Lordiphosa > Lordiphosa collinella. The sequence continues at coordinate 44,175 of JAEIFV010000967.1, read as the reverse complement.
AATTCCGATCAATCGAATTCGGAAACGGGAACAGTCCTGGTAAACAAAAGGAGTGCGAAAGTTAAAGTCGGATTAGCCCGACTTCGATTTAACCGTTCCACTCAGGGAAAGAAGTGTTCATAAGCGATCTCATACGAGGTGTGTTCAAAGGAAAAGGTGAATTTTGAATTTTTTTGCAAAGTACTTATTTATTCATCAATATCCATTTTGTATAATACATTTGTACCAACGCTTTTTCCAATCCTCGAAGCACTTCTGAAATTCAGCGAATAGCAACCTTATTAGGTGATCGTATCCGCTTAGTATTTGTTGGTGACTTTAATATTCCTCATATATCCTGATCATCTTGTGATAACTTCAATGAGCTTTACCCATTCGCTCAACATGACTTCGTAGATTTAAAGGCCGTGCTTTCTTTATGCCAGATTAACTGCATTTCAAATGGAATGCATAGGCACCTTGATCTTGTTTTTACTAACGATGTCCCTTAGTTCTGTGGTATCTAGAGTGGCACCGCTATCAGTCCCTGAGGATGTCTACCATCCTACTTTACAGATTGATATTGAATTGGATACGTTTATCATCCCGATTTCCAACGAGCAAGGCTCTTATATGTTTTGCTTTCGCAAGGCAGATTTTTCGTCTATCGATTGGTCATTCCTTGACTCTACCCATGATATTGAGATTGCTACCAACTCATTTTATAAAACCTTGATTACTGTTTTTTAAGATCTCGTCCCGTTATGCGCGCCCTCCTCTCCGACAAGGGCTCCTCCTTGGTTTACACGAGAACTATCCAATCTTAAAAACATCAAAAGTCGGTCGTTCAAGAAATTTAATAGGTCTGGATCCCAATTAGATTACTCTAAATACTTGTTAGCTCGTTCCAATTAAATGACGTTAAACTCCGAGTGTTACCAAAACTATTTGGTTAGCTGCAAATTAGGTTTTCAATAGGACCCTAAGAATTTTTATAAATTTGTAAATTCGAAATGCAAGTCTTCTCTTTTTCCACCTGCTCATTTCCTGGACAATTTCCTGGATATCGCCAAATTGTTCGCATCGTTTTTCCAGCGTTGTTATTCCTCCTCATCTCCTAATATTGGGCAGTCTTATCCTTATAATATTGCCCATTCTATCTCCATTTTTTCTCCGGTTTTAGACTCGGAGAGTCTGCTTTCAAGTTTAACATCGGTTGAAGTTTCCTTCAACACTGGGCCTGACAATATTCCAAGCTGTGTATTAAAATACAGTGCTGACTCTCTGTGCGAGCCCCTCCTAAAACTCTTTAGCCTCTCTCTTCAAATTGGTGAATTTCCTTACTATTGGAAGGAGTCATACATTATTCCTATCCACAAAAAGGGATCAAAGTCTATAGTGTCTAACTACAGGGGTATCTCCAAGTTATCGGCAATTCCAAAAGTATTCGAATCAAGCATCACTTCTCAATTGCAGCATTGCTGCCGCTCAATAATTTCCCCATCACAACATGTATTTATGAAAAAGCGTTCAGTGGAAACTAACTTGCTTGAGTTTACAACTCTTGTTAATATGGGGTTTGTAAACAAGCAGTAAACGGATGTGATATACACAGATTTTAGCAAAGCTTTCAATTCCGTTAATCATGAGTTTTCCTCCCAAGTTACTTACTTGGATCATGGCTTATTTGCCTTTTTGAAATGCCTACACATTCAGCTAACTCACGAACTTTCAATCGCCGGCCACTCAACACACATTTTTTAATTTTGGCCACCATTTCTGAAGTGGTCACCTCATTTGGACGCCTATTAGGATGTTCATCTTCGCAGCTCAAACGACCTCACTTAATCTCAGCCACCCAATATTTTATTGTTGTAAACGAGGGAGCAGAATTACGTAAGGTAGAATCCAGCTCCTTGGTTGGACTAAGACCTTTTATATGAAAGTATTGTATCACATAACGATGACCAATTTTGTCCATGTTTGCAAATCAATAACAAGCGTTCTTTATTTAAATCGACCAAAAAAACCGTGCAAGGTAAAGGAACCAAACTTCAAACTTAAGCTTTTAACGCTTAGCGTCCTATTGACACCGTTTTTACTTAATTCAAGTATAACGTTTTTGAGTTTTTTTCTGGCTGTGCAGTCCCACCGAGCGTTGTATCCTCAATGTACGATCTGTAGAGCCATACCCAAATTTCAGTTCGGCTTCCGACTAAGTCATGGAACTCCCATACAACAACACCGTGTAGTCAACTGAATTCTTAAAGGGTACAACACGTAATTTATGCATTGGCCACTAACGTTGATATCCAGCAGGGCTTCGATAAAGTGTGACGAAGGTCTGCGCTCCTAAATCAAGGAACTTCCTGACGACTTTCCTGACGGGCAGAAAGATTGAGCTGCTTCAGGATGGAGCCACCTCTCAGACGCTGCTGGTGATCCGCAGGGTAGCTCTTCTCCCTATACAAACACTATATGCCTAGAGCCTCCTCATACGCTTGAAAACTTCAACAAACATTCGCTGTCGATATAGCCATATTTTCCCGCAAACAAATGTATCTACTCAGCCAAAAATGCCCTCCAGGAGTAACTGAATGTCTAAAAAAACTGGGCTGTCAGATGGAATATAGCTATAAATATGGACAAGTGTTCATCGGTGACCAATTCAGGTTCAGATCATAATTATCTTGGGGTCTCATTAGAAAGAAGACTGATTTTTTGGGCATCATGTCAACAAATGTCTGTAAGCAGCCCTCAGTCACGTGTTGAAAGCCAAATTAAATTAAATGGTAATTTTTTTAACAACAGTTTTTTAACGGCTTATCCTTAAATTTTCCATATTTTTGACCAAACCTGACACAAATATTTTAGCATAGTTCCACTCTAGAACGAGCGCTTCACCTTGCATCTACATTTTTACTTCCCTCATGCCTTTGTCGGCACTAACTACAAAGTCCTTGAGCTGCATTTTTCTTTTGAAGCTGCAATTGAACTGCATATTTTTGATCAGTATTCCCTTTTCTTTTACATTTTTTTTGCCCAATATTTTGTCAATTTCGATCAATTTGTGGCATGCCACAAGCAACAGGCCCAAGTGGCAACCAAGTGAAATCCTTTCCAAATGTTCGCTGATTTTTTGATGAATGGCGATAATGAGCCGAGTCTCTGGCTCCCGTAGTCGGTGATTTGTAAACTGCCAAACGTTTTAAAGTGCCGCGAAACGCATTGACATTTCGATTTCCGAAAATTGCGATCAGGTAAATCGTTCAATGGACATTTGCGCCTCTTTCCACTGTTTCTCACTTTGATATTTTGTTGCCCTGCAATTAGTTCGAACTTCGAACACTTATTGGCGTTTTCCCCAAGGGGCGAGCAGAGCGAGGGGAAGCTGCTGTAATGCGGCATCTTACAAAGGGCATTCCCAGGATGCCACAATGAGCACAGATCAAAGTTGACCGCGGCACCCGAAAACAGGAGCAAACTCTGCTCCAGCAGGAGCCTGCAATTGAGTACGTGCAACAATTTTACTATCAAATCAGGTTCTTGGGGGACCAAAAAAATACATTTTTGGAGCGCTTTGAACAATTTGTAACAAAATGTTGACTAAATGATGGGGATTGGTGCGCTCTTCTGTGTCCTTGATATATGAAATGTTGAGTATTTTTTTTTTAGTTGGGTATTAAGAGCAAATTATGAGGGAAAGTTGTGATCGAATTTGATAGAATTGTGAACAATTTGCTAGGTGGTAAGTTTAACTTAATAGCATTGAAAATTTAAGAACGAATACCGTTTTCAGCTGCATTCGTACTCAAATTATTTCATAGTGGATAAGATTTGGTATGGTATAGCATTGTAGTTAATTCTCAAGTATTGCAATACTTTTTCAGTTTTAATTTCGAAATCTTTGTGAACGTTGGTCACGTTTAATCTCATACATAGTACCATATAGTATAGTAAATATACATAGTAACTTCAAGTAAACTTTTAATATTTTCACCAGAGAAAACTTTTGTTCAGCTGTTGTCAAAGTGAGAAGGATCGTCCAAAGCAATTACAATAATATTGCAACATTCCGAAAGAAATTAATTGAATTTCTAAGACTTTACGACCTTAGTGCAAGTGCAGTCTGGTCATTTTTTAACCCTGATTTTTTGTATTCTGTGGCACAAAATTATTTCTTCCTTCAGCTCGGTTTCGCTGTAATTGTTCCGACGTTCTCAAAAATTTTTTGGAGCTTCCACAATTTTTCAACTGGGCGCTGGAGTCAAATCCTCTAGATGGAGAATGTCCAAAAACTGCCCTCTAAATCTCAAACTCCAAAAAGAAATAATGAAATCCAATAAATGGACATAAATTGTGGCTCTGTGGAAAAGTTCTACTAAACGTATCATTAAAAGCATGTACCTTTGTTCATCAAAAGTGTACGTCTTGAAAATAACAATACTTTACAGCCAGAAAGACACATTTCTTTTAGAAATTTATTAAGTGTAGTTTTGAGATGGATTTCAATAAGATTTTATGGGAACGTGGCTTAAATATAATTTAAAATAAAATGGAGGCTCCATGATGAAGCCATATCTCAATTCAGAAACGTTAGATGTAGTAAAACCAGGCATGCATCGAAAGGTTCTTATAAATATTACTAAAAATCAAATTAAACTTTGTATTCAATTAGTTTAAGTAGTACAAGCAAAAATATTTGGAAAAATTGATTTTTGGTAAAAATAGTACAATTTTAAAAAGGTTAGACCTAACAAAACAAAAAAAAACGAAAAATTTTTCTCATGTTCCTTATTTAGTGCAGCTACTACCATCCAAAATAAGGTATTTTTGAGATTTTTTAGAAAAACATTTTTATTCTTTTCGACTTTTCTTGATTACACAAGTTTACAATAAAATGCCACTTTCGATGCACAAAATATTGCAGGGTATCATGGGGTATTTTGATTTTTCAATCTGAACACTATTCTCGATTTTTCCATAAGGGTCTTCATAACCATCTGCGCAGTAGTTAATAGCTGTTTCAATAAAATTATTTTATAAAAAAAATTCTATATAAAAAATAGGGGCTCGGCTCGGCCGAAATTTTGTATACCCTTGCAGCTTCCATTGAAAAAAAAAAGTTTTTCTAACTAAGGCTACTTTTTGGACCTTACTTTTCTATGGGATCTATACTATATAGGTGTCTGATTTTGACCAAACTTGGAATCATGGAAAAGCATAATACACTGTTAATTACGAAATTTGGAGGCGATCCCATTTAAAACAAAAAAGTTTTCTCACTAGAACTTCTCTTTCGACCGATCATTCATACTGCAGCTATATGCTATAGTCATCCGATTTTGATAAAACTTTGTAGAAATGTGTCCAAAGTATATAAAATAAGTGAATGCCAATAAAAACGACGTTTTCATTAAAAACAAAAAAAAATTTCCTAACTCGAACTAGTTTTTCGACCGATCGTCAATGGGAGCTATGTATAGTCATCCGTTTCGACCAAACCTGAGAATTGTGTAAAAGTATATAAATAGGGTATCAATGATAAGGACGTTTTTACAAAGTTTTCCCCCAGAACTAGTTTCCGATCGTTCTAGGGAGCCATACCAAACTTTGTAGAATTGTGTAAAAGTATATAAATTAAGTGTATGCCAATGATAAGGACGTTTTCATTAAAAACAAAAAAGTTTTTCTCACTAGAACTAGTTTCTCGACCGATCGTTACTATGGGAGCTATATGCTATAGTCATCCGATTTCGACCAAACTTAGTGAAATCGTGGGAAGGGATAGTAAACTAAGAAATACGTACTTTGGAGGCGTTTCCATTAAAAACAAAAAAGTTTTTCTCTTTGAGACTAGTTTTTCGACCGATCGTTCCTATGGCAGCTATATGCTATAGTCATCCGATCCAGCCGGTTCCGACTAATGTGCAGCGTATTTGTACCAAAAGACTTCGTGCAAAGTTTGGTGAGGATAGCTTTAAAACTGACGGAGGAGATAGCATAGAAACAGACGGACAGACGGACAAAGCTAAATCAACTCAGCTCGTCATGCTGATCAAGAATATATATACTTTATGTGGTCGGAGATGCTTCCTTCTATGCGTTACAAACATCCGGACAATTTTATAATACCCTCTGCAAGGGTATAATAAAAATATTAATATTTTTCTTAAAGGGTATTTTTTCGTCGACACCCCGAAATACCTGATTTGCTAGTTTTCCTATTCTTTGTGGACGCACACTCGCGAAAAGAAGTTGAAAGCGAACGCACTTGCTCTCTTCGATTTGCTTTTAAGCACGTACTCACTACAGCCCGGATAACTTAGACTCTAGCGAATAACTAGCGCCGAATTCGCTAGTAATTCGCTAGCGAAATTTGGGCGGTATTGCCTTTGGAACTGATGGTACCTGCAGTTACCGCGAGCGCTCGTGCGTCTGTGCGTATGTTAGAGTGTGTGTGTGTTATGTGTGAGTGTGTGAGTATGTGTATGAAAACACACGAAGTCAAGGGAACAGTGTATTTTTTAGTCGGGGCACTTGAATACAGCTCCCTTACTTGTTTTTTAAATGTTTTATTCAAACTACTAAGCCGATTTGAAAACAATGCTTAACGCAAATATGGGAAATGCAATAACCTTTCGATTTATATCTTGCTTGAAAGCATTCATCGTTTCTAAATTGAGAAATGGATTATAGTCGGGCCTGTTCCCGTTTCCGATATCGATCAGATCATGCGGAATCGGAATCGTTTCCGAAAAACGATCATGTTACTCGGTTTCAAAGGTTTTGCCTAAGAGTCAGTGGAATGAAAAGTAAATGACAATTTTCTTGGCGACGGTGATTCTTTTCATCATTCATTGCAAATATTTTAATTGTAACATGTCTAATATTGTAGAGATTTTTAAGTATTCATTGATATATCGTGCGTTAAGTTTTATTTAAAATTATTTTTTTAATGCTTGTACCTCGGCATTTGCGTGTAAGCGAACGAAAGATCGATCGAAATGTAACCGAGCTCATGCGCATGCGCAGTGCTGATCAAAATTGTTAAGGTTTTCACTGCTGATGGCTTTTTGCAAAACTCGAAATAAATTCCAGTATTTTCTAAAAATGTGGCCGGGTGGCTCAGCGGCTAATGTGTGCGACCGCTGTGCAAGAGGTCGTGGGTTCGATCCCGCCTCGGAACATCTAATAAAAAGTTTTTTCTTTGAATAAATTTTACACCCGGTCACCCCTCTCTGCTGTTGGCGCCAGCTTTGTAGTAATTAGCCATGAAAAGCTTCTCAAGCTGCCGTTCGGATTCGGCGTTAAACTGTAGGTCCCTTTCTCTTGTGCAAAAATTAGAAGCGCACAAGCCAAGAGATTGAGAGAAGCTCGGCTTTGGCCCTTTGGGGCTGTGTCAACGTGACAAGCCTTGGGGCAGTGTCAACGTGTCAAGCGTTGGGGCTGTGTCAACTTGACAAGCCATTTTACTTTACTTTTCTGAAAATTCATGGGGAACTAAAATATTTGGGCTCTGGGGGGGAGGGCTTCAGCCCCCGTCGGCCCCCCCTAGATCCGCTACTGACGCTACCAAAGCAACGATTATTGTTGTGCAAAACTTTTAATGTTCGATCAAGTGCTTCATATAATCGTTAGTACGCCATCGTGCACTCATCCAACTTCCATCATTATTGCAGCATTTCCAGTAGATCCAAGAGCAAAAGCAATTACAACGCACGAACCATTTTAATAGAACAGAAGATTGGAACGCATAGAATGAATCATCTCCGACCACTTGAAGTATATAGATTCTTCACCAGCATGACGAGCTGAGTCGATTGAGCTTTGTCCGTCCGTCTGTCCGCCTGTCTGTTTCTACGCCAACTAGTCCCTCAGTTTTGAAGCTATCGAGCTGAAATTTGGCACAGAGTCATTTCTTAGCTGCACACTGCACATATGTCGGAACCGAAAATCGGATGGTCATTTCTTGTAGCTGCCATACAAATTTTAATTTCTTAAAGATTTTTTAATTAAAAATTCCAATGACACGCGACATTAAGCTTATAAATTAACTCATTGGCCACAAAATTAAGTCAGTGGTCACAAACTTCGGCACAGACGAAGTTAGCTTTGCTTTCTCGTTATATATATACATAACTTAACATAGATTTGTCATCACTCACATTCACGCTGCACTTTCAAACACAAGTCAAAAATTTAAAAAAATATCCAGATAACCCCAAACGAACGTTCGCCATATGCTTCTGCTGCTGCTGCTGCCGTTGCTGACTCTACTTACAGCCCTAGGTTTATTAACCCCTTTTCCGCATAACACCTGAGCCCACATAATTTGTCATGCCATTTGAATTTATTCAACAAATACCCGCCAAGCCCCCATAACAACAACGAGTGAGACCCAAAAAAAATGCGAGACACAAAGCTGCAACCCCAAAGAAAAGACGACTAAATAAGAAACTCAAACAATAGGCCGGAGAAAATTAAAAGGAAATGATCTTAGAAGTGGTGTCTGAAGAGGCCTAGACCCGCAACATATCCGTTTTCCGGCTACCCCTAGCCAATGAATCTCCTTCCCGAAGGAGAGGCTCCGAGCAGGTGACTTTTGACTTTGGCTATTAATAAAAATAATAGTTGTGGCTAAAAAAAAAAGAGGCGAAGGCAACGTGAAAAAAAGATGTCTTAGGTCAGTTGCCAGCCAACTGCAGGTGAAGTTGAGCCGAGGGCACAATTAAAATGCAGAGGGAAAAATATCTGAAAAGGCACCTGTAACACCGAAAGGCTCAAGAATTGAGCATCGACTCACGGGGACTCAACATTACAAGCGGCTCATTTATGTTTATGTCCTTTCGTTGTAAGGCGCTGATTCTCCGCCTGAGCACCTGCTGAATCCTGGAACCTGTCGGCACAATTATTATTGAGCCCAGGACGAAGACGACGCGTGCTCAAAGCCGGTTTCGGCCTGTCTGTTGGCAACATATGCCAGCAGCCCCAGACACTGGCCTAGGAGCCGGAGCCGGTCCAATTGACATGGGCCACACGCCACCAAAGGCAAAAACCAAAACTCGATCGAACAGCAGCAGCAGCAGTCATAAAAATCTCTCGAGACAACCGCAAAAACATGCCAGAGATCTGCCATCTAATCTAGGGGAGTGCGCAAGCTGACGCAAAAATCCACAAAAAGGGAAACAACAAATTCATGTAAGTGCGCACCTCGGCTGCTGCACCTGTCACGCTCATCGATCGACATTACATGAGAGCGAGAGACCTGCCCCGAAAAATGACCCAATTTTTGATCCTCTTCGCTTCCTTTTTACTTTTCTTGCATTGAAATTGATAAGTTATGATTGCTTCACCTTTTTATTTGATAAGTATTGTCAGCTGGTGCCAACGAAATGAAATTTATGCTGGATTGATTGTTAGAGTTCCAAGGGAGGGCAGCTGTAGAAGAGGACATAAAATGCCATTAGATCAATAATACAAAAAATTTGATTTCATATTTTCACGGCTTAAAGAAGTCACATTTTAATTAGATTTACTTGGGTAAGAATTTGACTTTCACCTGCTAGTGGGTATCGAGGGTAGTTGACTCTTTTATGTCCATCGAACCTCGTTGAGATTTTCCACCTCTTGGAAACTCTTGAGCAAAACTGTTGACTTAGGTTCGCTGACCAAATCGGAAGCCAATAGAATGTCTTTGTCACAGATTAGCCTTACCTTTTCCCTAACCAAGTTCGATTTGAACAAAAGCAATGACAAATCCAAGTCAAATCCAAGTATACAACCCCAAGCCCAAGCCCTGAGCCCTGAGACTGAGTCTGAGTCAAGTGGCAGCCATAAGAAATCTATTTAAACAGCTTAATTGGCAAACGAAGTGGATGTGGATGGACGAAGACGACAACAACAAGCTAAGCTGAAGGGTGCAAAAACCCCAAAGCAACAAAAAGTCAAAACAAAAAGACCAGCAATTAAAATGACAAAATCTAAACACAAAATGGTACGGATTTTGTTCGAAAAGGTGCAAAGCGAAGAAGACCCAAGAGTGCCAGCGCAATCTCAAGGTGTTTTCTGCGTCTTTATGTTTGATTTTTGTTCTTGTATATTATTTTGGGCCTGGCCTAAACACAGATTATAGACAGATTTGGGAAGGCAACATACACACAAACAAAAGGACAACAAATTGCGGCCAGATGAAGGATCCGAGCAGGTTGAAGCCAAAAGTCATTATAAGAATTTAAGCGCACCTTTTCGTTTTGTCTGCTCATCGTGGAGATCTTGGGATTGGGATCGCGCGACAGGTGCGCAAAAGATAACAGCAAAAGAGAGCGAGAGCATAGCGGGATCGTTTGAGGCGTTATCCTGCTCCCGCTGCTCCTGCTGCTTCTGCTGCTGTGCCAGATTCTACCTTCTTTTGCTTTGCGTTCGTTCTTTGGCCAAATTAATTCCTTGCCATATTTTATAACTCAACAGATGACACGAGCCAAAAAAAAAATAAAGGCCTCGGGGGAGAGAAGCTTTGGCCAGTAAGAAGGGTCCCGCTTCAATGCGGCTCGTTTGTGGCACAAGCCACATGCCACAAGGATCAGAAACACCATACTTAAGCAAAGTTTTAAGGCGCTTTAAAGAGCATGAAGGAGCTTATAGAATCGGTCAGGCTGATTGTAACGCCCGAGAAAGTAGAAGTCCAAATTTGTGTAGTCCCGAAATAAATTTCGAAAATATTTTTGAACTATTTTACCAGACTTTTCTGTCTTCAATAAAGAACATATAAGTACTAAGCTCAAATTATGTTCAATGAATTGGTGAAATAAGCCATGACTTTAATATTTTTCTGTTCTTTAAAAAAAGTTTCATAAAAATTTATTTTTATAAGAAGAAAAGCAACCATCTTACGTTAAACTTGGTCCTTCGAGCCGGATCCTAATTTAAAGTCTATTTATCGATCAGCGCGATGACCCAAGAGCATGCAATTGTGCAAGAGCATCAGATAATTTTAACTTTAATGAGCGAAAGTTTTTCACAAACAGTTGTTTGGCCGTATCGGATAACTATAGCACATAGCTTTCATAGGAACGATCGGTCGGAAAACTAGTTTTAGAGAGAAAAACTTTTTTGTTTTCAATGGAAACGCCTCCAAACTTCGCATTTCAAAGTTTGCTGTGCTTGTCCATGATTCCACTAAGTTTGGTCGAAATCGGACATCTATATAGTGTAGCTGTCATACAAAACTAAAGTCTGAAAAGTAGTCTTAGAAAAACTTTTTTGCTTTCCGTGGAATTGACGTAAAAATCGACATTTGTTTATTTGTTATGCTTTCGCACAACTCTACAAAGTTTTGTCGAAATCGGATGACTATAGCATATAGCTGCTATAGGAACGATCGGTCGAAAAACTAGCTCTAGTAAGAAAAACTTTTTGTTTTCAATGAAAACGTCCTTATCATTGGCATATACTTATTTTATATACTTTTACAAAATTCTACAAAGTTTTGTCAGGATCGGATGACTAATGCATAAAGCTGCAGATCAAATGATCGGTCGAAAAAGAAGTTCTAGTGAGCAAAACTTTTTTGGTTTTAATGGAATCGCCTCAAAATTTTGTAATTGCTAGTTTTTTATGCTTTTCCATGATTCCACTAAGTTTGGTTGAAATCGGACATCTAAATAGTATAGCTCCATTAGAAAAGTAAAGGGTCCCCAAGGGTAGACTTAGTTAGAAAAACATTTTTGTTATCAATAGAGACCGCAAGGGTATAAAGACTCCGGTCGCGCCGAAGTTAACTCTTCCCAATTTTTTTTATTTTGAAAAAATGCATTAATGTATAAGCAAAATTTTTAAAATCAAGCAAAGAAGGTCTTTCTCTAATAAAAAAAGGGTGGACTTTTCCAAACCATCTAGTTTAATAACTAGAACGAAACTTACTCTTATTCTTAGAGAAATAATCTAATAAATTGACTTATTTTCTTACAAACATGGTAAGATCTGAAAAGCCTTTCAGCTTCTTAAAATCAGGCTAGATTTAATGAGAATAATTTCTGAAAAATAGGTCGAATGTAACCATTTTTATAAGAAAAAAAGTTTCTAAGAAAAGAATAGGGGGAAGCTAACTTCGTCTCTGCCGAATATCCCACCCGACAATTTCTCGTATGTATCCGGACCTACGAGAATTACGAAAGTTGTTCATTAAATCGAAATCCGCTTTTCCTAAGGTTTCAAACGGACATCAGTTTTTACGTTAGTTTCTCTTAAATTTGAAATCCGTTTTTCCTTAGAGATGCCGGTTTCAAACGGAAAAGATTCAGTTTTTGATCCGCTTTCGCAATCGAAAAAGTGCCGAGAATGGACCCGAACACGTGCCTGAGAACTTACTTTTTGCTACCACAAACTGAGCTACAGGTTATACTTTTTTGAACCAAAATCGAACACGTTCTCTATAGTTCTGTAAGAAAAAATTTCTAGAAAATGTCGAAAACGGATCCGTTCTCGATGTCGATTTTCGGGTGGGATTATATAGGGTATACAAAAGACACTACGCATGGCACAAATAAAAGCTAATCACATGGAAAACTTCGTATGTTTTCACTATTTCTTCAAAACTTGTGGAAAATTAAATGTGTGGTGTTCGATTTGGCAGTTGGCTTTAAATAATTTCGTTTGAGAAATAAAAAAACACCCATCTGTGTACCTTTCCTTTCACCTGTTTTGGTAGAATTAAATCATCCTTAGAAACTAAGATTGAGAACAATTTTTATAGTCAGGATGGACGGCATATTGTACTGCTCTATGTCACAAGCTGGCTGCCAAAAGTTACTAAGGTGCTACCTACATTTTTTCTGGGCGTTGGTTCATTTAGAACAAAACATTTTTATTTTTGAGATAAGTATATTCGGGGGTGTCCTGGAAAACTCTAGAGATTTTGGCTTCGGTTGGTTTGCAAATCGCTAGAGAAATCCGTCGGTGTCCCAGAACTTAGAGAGATTTCGTTTTCTTCAAAAGTCTAGTTTGAAAGTCGAGTTCGAAATGTGTGTGTTTAAGATTATGGTGCTACTACAAAAACAATGATACATTGCGTGGGTTCGCGAAGTCGCTATTGGTTGATTAATTTATTGGCTGGCTTGTGTATTGGTTGGTTTGACAAAATCTCCCAACACAATACGAGAGGTTTGAAACCAACCGAAAGAGATTTCTAGGATATTTTCTTTTTTTAAAAATAAATATTTTTGATTTATTTTTATTTTCACAAACAAAAAAATAAAAATATTTTCTTTATTTTTTTTTACAACTTTCATATATAAAAAATTATACCAAAAAATTATAACAAATTTAAAAAAAATATTTAATCTCATAACCCACAAAAACAAAAAAAACAGACGCGAGAAAAACGGCCAAACAAATATATAATACAAAAAAAAATTATCCACACACCAATTATAAACTCATTATATTAAAACACAAAAAAAAACAAAATCATTTAAAAAAATTTATTATAACAAAATACAAAATAAAAAAACAAAAACCCCACCCCCAAACCTAAACAAAAAAAAACATTTATAAAAAATTCACAAAAAAAAAAAAAAAAAAAAAAATATTTTAAAACAATTAACAAAAATTTTAAAAAAAAATAATATTTTTTTTTTATTTTATTTTAAAAAAAAATTTAATTACCACCAAAAATACAAATCCCACACAAAACACACACCAACACACTACCGGTTTCTACACGAAAAAAAAACCCACCCCACATTTTTCCTTTTTTCTGTAAAACAACGTTCCTCCACCAAAACTCCCAATAAAAAAAAAAAAAGACAGTCCAAAAAAAATTCAAAAATTAACATAAAAAATTAAACAATATTTTTAAAAACACAGCCCACCACACACAAACAAAAACAAAAATAACAACAAAACACAAAAATTAAAAAAAAAAAAAAAAAAAACGAAAACCAAAACATCTAAATAAAAAAAAAAAAAAAAAGTAAAAAAAAAAAAAACAAAAAATTTTTCAATTAACATAAAAAAAAAAAAAAATCCACCGTTTAAATTTTAAATTATCAATTTCACAAATTTTATTAAATAAAAACAAAAAAAATAAAAAATTTAAAAAAACATTCACCCCGACCGAAATTTTATAAACCAAATTTAATTTATTTTATTTTAGAAAAAGCTTTAAAAAATTAAACAATAAATAAAATAATTGTTTATTTTTTATTTCTTTTTAAAACCATTATATTCATATAAATAAAAAGATTTAAAAAAAAAAAAAGCAATACCGTCAATTTCCTTTTCCAAACAAACAAGAAATAATTTTTTTTTAAAACAAAAAACACCTCTTAAAAACAATTACAAGTAAAAACAAAAAAAAAATTAAAACAAACATAAAAATTAAAAAAAAAAAATTTTGTTTAAATAAAAAAAAAAAAAAAAAAATAAAATTCATCCTTTATCCACATCTCTTCCCCAATTCCCCTTCCTTCCTTCTTTTATTTTTCTTTTCTTTTCTTAGCCCTCGGGTGCATTAAAACCTTTTATTTAATTTTGTATAAGTTTATTTATTTGAAAATGCAACAGTTTGTCGATGGAAACAGTTTGTTGAACCCAACTTTCGGATGACAATGACCTTTTTTCTATGCAAACTCCTTTCGAGAAAGGGGTTCGGTCACGAGTTCAGCACCCTATAACTGCATTTTGGCAAACTACAGTTAGTGAAGTAGCCTCTACCTACAGGTGGAAATTGTGCGCTTGTCACACTAATTTCTCAATGTTTGGTTTCTTGTCGGTTTCTTTTGTTTGTTGTTTTGGCTGGCACTTTTCACAGTTTTGCACTCCTGTCACTTTTCACGTACGAAATTCTGCTCGTTTGTCGAGAGAATTGCAGTTTTTGGGTTCAAGCAACGCATAATTAACTGATAGAGATATTGCCAAGGCATTGAACTTGTCCGAAAAGAAAAAAGATCATTAGAGTATGGTAGAAATATGTTTATTTGTATGGTAGGTAGGCGACTCAAGTTGAATGAACTGCATATACTGAGCTCGATGCAAGGATAACGACAATTAAAAATTGGTTACCCCCGGTGAATGATCAACTAAGATTGAACTTGTTTAAAAGAAAATGTATTAGATAGAAAGATTTTTTAATAAAACGAGATGATTAGTTTAATTTACATGTTTCTTGGCGAAAGTTAATTTGCTCTCTCTGGCTCTTTTCAACGTTGCTATTGTGGAGCCTGCTGGGGCTTGATTTTTTTTCTTTTTTAAACATAAATTATGCTGGGGTCTGCATACTTTAAAAGTCTGAAAATCTGCTTGAAACTGTTTGGAGTATACTTTGGAAAGATCCCGACATCTGAATTACAACATTATTGTCGCTCCATACTTACCAAATGTGAGCATGGCTTCTACGAGTTTACTTAAATTAACTAACTGTTCATGTAAACAATGCATTTCTTCAATAAGCGGCAAATCGACGCAACATACTGATTTATGCATACAAATTTATGTGCTTTTAAAACATAAACTGTGTTTGCTTGTCTACCCTCCCATCCCTCTCAACTGGAGCAAGGCGTATTTGGGCCATCGATCTCAACATGTTTGATTCAACCTATTCTTTCTAGCTCCATTAGGGAACTCTCTGCTGTTTTCCAAGGTAGCCATTTGAGCCCCTCACTATTTAACAGGGATGCAAACCGGTTCTGAACCGAACCGGTTTTGAACCGAACCGATCCGCTTATTCCAGCTGATGAACCGAACCGCAAGCCGATCCTCCTTCCTTTCAGCAGGGATGAACTGAATCGAAAACCACAATGAAAAACGGTTCGGTTCAGTTCTTCAAAGAGTCTTAGGACGTGAGTCGCATTCATCTAGCCAATGATACTTATTAATATGGGAATTTTAATCGTTTCCCTAAGATAATTTTTATACGATATTCCGTTCGATCCTCTACTAGGGAGACCACTGATAGGCCGAATTGATCCTTAGCGATGCCTGATCGATATAACCTTTAAGGATGATTTGACACATCGCCCCCAACATTTGGAAGATCGTTTTTACAAAAATCACCTAAATTAGTCTTTTTCAAGCCCTTTTGATGATTAAATAAAGAATAATACCTAAAAAAAAAAAAAAAACTCAAAAATTACTTATGAATATGCTCAAAATGTGACTTATTGAATAATGATTCGAAATAGACTCGCAAAATGATTCGAAACTGATCAGAGAACGGGTTAAAAACGACTCGCGGCTAGGGTACCATTTTCTCCCAACCTAAGAATAATTTATGATCAGAAAACGAGCGCATTTATGATTATTTTAAACAGACCATAGGGTCGAAAATGTTTCAAAATTTGATCAAAAATGTTTGCTGGAAGATTACCCCAAAAACGATCTTAAGCTCGGCTTTTTTTCAGAGTGCCCCGAACGTTGCTTGCTGGGTGCTATCATTGTGTGATAAAAAAAAAAAAACTAAACATACACACACAAAAAAAACCATTTTTTCTTATACACAAAAAAAACAAAAAAAAAAAGAAAAAAAAAAAAAAAAAAAAAAAAAAAAAAAGTAAAAATTTACAAAAAAAAATTGTGGGGGGGAGGGTACCATTTCCCCCCAAAAAAAGTATCATATATGATCAGAATACAAGCGCATTTATAACTTATTACATCAGACCGAGGACTCGAAAAAGTCTCGAATGTGATCAGAAAATTCATAAAATGTTAGCTGGGATATAATACATGTAGTCACATAAGGCTTAATATCTCTTAATATACCTGTTATCAATGGGCGTATTCAGCAGATAAATCCGATTTTCGATTACTGATTTATAAATGCCGATCTCAAGCGTTGAGTACAGTGATTGCCGATTGCGACTGATAAATTTGGTAATCATGATTGGTGAGACAGTTTATCGACTGAACGGCGAACTGTTAACGCCAAAATTGAAAATGAACTGCCGAACTTACAGCGTTAAGAGCCCTCAAAAATTGTGACAAAGTATTTTTCACCAAATGTAATAAGTCAGAGAATAACCTAAGCTAAGCATTCAGTATCATTCAACAGAGAATCATCAGAACTTGCAAGTCGTAGATCAGTAATCGTAGATCGGATTTATCTGCTGAATACGTACAATATCATTCTTTTCTTAAAAGTTGATTATTGATTTGTCGTCCTCTGGGGGGCAATATTTTATTCTTTACCATAATTCAATCTAAGCACATAATACGATAAATAGGGTGTTGTAAGATGTATGGTACGAATTCTTTTCTAGCCGACATTCTCTGTTTCCGAAGGGTATTCGTCTAGAAACGCCTAGAAACAGAAATTCAATTTCCAAAGTTTGCGTAAAGTCACATTACGGCAGAAATCATAATATTTCATAATGTGCCCATATGAACCATTTTCAATGGGAACAGGGTATAAATAAGCCAAAAATATGCAAAATATATGCAAAATATTAAAAAATATGTTGAATATATGCAAACGAATTTCATCGGAAAAATTAATTTCCGAGGTATTTACTGTTTTATAAAGATCACTAACACTGGTTCATCGATAAGAATGGCTTCAATTTTCTTTCGAACTTCCTCCAAAGTAAAACCACTCCTCTCTGAAGTGAGCGAATATAATGAAGGATTGCGGCGGAGGCAAGTAGCAGTCTTCTGAAAGTTAAATTTTCCCACACTTAACTTAAGTCCAGCTTCAGTAAGTACTTTTAGAACAATTTCTAATCTTCAAGACCCAGCTCTTTTTTCGGTAGTGCCACCACAATATCGTCCATATAAACAATTAAATACGAGTGAGTGCCTTTCAAATTGCACGCGGGAAAACAGATGGCGCATCTTAGTCATTACCAATACTCTCAGTGTCAATATCGGTCAGGCTACCTGATTGCTGAGACGCAGAACAAATATTAACAGATTTTTGAGAATTTCGCGTCCGATAACAATGTAATTTTTTTTAAATGTTCGTTCGCACTACGTGATATAAAATTTCCATTATCATTTCATTAATGGCAATGCTAGAATATGTAAAGTGATGTATGTACCAGCATCGCCAATGCCCTTCAACATACCAACATTATTAACACGCTCACCCAATAACTTACAATGGAGGACAAGTATTTCCGCAAAAAAAACTTTCTTACATAAGCCATTATATATTTTAAACCCAAAATCCTAAAATTTTGAAATTTTTATCGGAAACTGTAAGAGTAAGAGTAAGCTTTAAATAAAACATAAGTAGTCCACATTCAGCTGCTTGGGCTAGAAAATATTAATCAAATAGTTTAAATGGGGGTGGACATAAGAATTATGACATGATTTCAAAATTGATTTATTCTCGGCAATGGACCTCAAATGCTAATGATTGATTCAAGTAAAGTTTTTCACGTTGAGCCCGAATTTCGCTTTAGAAACTCCATATCTCCAGCGGATTAACTGTAAATTAGACATGAAATTTCAGAAAATGGCTTATTTGGCCATATTCGTAGGACCAAATACTCCAGAAAAAAGGACTTTAAATTATCTGTTAAATGTGATTTAAACCTAATTATTTCATCAAACATAAGTTCGTAATCGATCTGCAAAGTAAGGCTTTTTTTGTGTTTTACATGAGCGCCAGTTATACTTTTCAGATCTGTGCCAGAAATGGCACTGAATGGTTGACAGTTTTGTTTTTTTGTGATCAGGTTCAGTCCTATCCTCACGGCCGACACTGCATTTTTTCCCGAACGATTTGTTAGAACGTAGGCACAGATCCCACTTCTGATGTCGGGTTTGTCTGGTTAGCACTATTATTATCCGTTTTCTAGCTTGTTTATAAAATTAAAATAAGTATCATTCGCCCTTTTTGACGATATACCACCCTCTGAATCGCTTTTACATTATGATTTGATTTGTTCAACAAAGAAAATTGTTTGCATATTTTGCATATATTTTTCATGTTTTGCATAAGCATTTTAAGCATAAGCATTTTTAAGCATAAGCATTTCATGCAAATATGCAAAAAAAAAGCTTAAAATATGCACATCGTTTTCAACGCATTTTTCAATGAAACGAACTTTGGCGTCATCAGAATTCACCTATCTTAATCCTGCAAAAATATGCAAATATGCAAAATCCGAGGTCTAATGTTAATATAAAAACCTTGCCTGTATTTGTCTGGTTAGCTGCAGAGCTGTAAACACAATTACCATTACCATTATCATTACAATTTTTTAGAAAATTAAAATAATTCATGATTACGATTTTTTACTAATCGTAATTGTAACTTGGAATTACGATTATTTGTGATTATTCAGTGATTATTTCAAAATATAATTACTTTTACAATTACTTGAATAATTGTAATTGTAAAGGAGGATTATTGAACATTTGTGCTTGAAATGATGAATTATTCATAATTTTTCTAGGTGTAGACTGAATTTATTCACTAGTTCGAATGCTCAACTGCATAAAAATAAGCCCCGTTTTCACACACATGGTTTTATTTACATGGGCTTATTCCAGGGATGCAAACCGGTTCTGAACCGAACCGGAAACCAAAAAACAAAACGGTTCGGTTCGATTCACTGACGAGTTTGCCCACCGACCTCCTAACACGCCTGTCATCGGATTACATTCCTTCTTTGAAAGTTGCTAATGGATTCTGTAGTGTTTCTTCACCTCAATCAAACTTTAGCAAGGACAATGCCAGCATATCCGACTATTCAACTGTTCTCTACAAAATCAATTTTGAAAGTGTCGAAAAGTCACATATTCACTTTAGAAATCATTGTTTTTTAAATGTTGGGGAAAAAGTTCGATAAAAAGACCCTTTAGGTGAGCTTTGACATTTTAAAACGCATCTTAATATAAAAGACAAAAAATGTCTTATATTCTACGGATAAGCTAACCCAAATAGAGTTAGTTTAAACAAAAACCTTGGGCTTAACACCTCTAAAAAACAGAACTAGTACTTCATAGTGTGTTCAAACCCAACGGACCTAACTTCACGCTACAACAATATTTTGGCACAATAAATTAAGGGTGATCCTTGAACAAAAATAAGTTTTTGATTCCCAAACTATGACTTTAAGAGCAGATTTAAGAGTAAGTCGCGACGGAATACTCAAGGAAGGGCCTTAAGTATTCAGATATAGTAAAATAAAGGGCGATCCAAGAACATAAATAATTTTTTGAAAATTTTTCGGACTGCCATACCTTCGAAAGTTTGCAAAAATTCCTTTCAGCGAGGATAAAGGGGTAAACCGGGATGTAAGGCTTAAGACTCGGCGGATCAAGACTATTTTGGACATTTTTCGGAAGGCCTTAAATTCGAAAGTTCGAAGAAAGTAACTTTTCGAACCGATTTAAGCTAAATTCGGTACGATATCCTTAAGTATATGCCTTACGAGTTGAGATTAGGCGGAATTAAGGGTCGTCATACTTAAAGATGTGCTTTAAGGTTTAAGATTTAACAGAATTGTGACCGATCCAGGAATATCAATTGCGCTCTGAGCATTTTTGGTAGTCTTACCATCGAAAGTATTGGGATTTCATGAAATATATAAAATATTTGACTGAACCACTGAGCCGAACCGAAACCTCGGTTCATTTGGCTTCAGAAACCATGTAATAAACCGAACCGGTGTTTCAAAAACTGAGTGAAGCACTGAACCGAACCAGTCCTTATTTCCGATTGGGTTGCATTCCTGGTTTATTCTAAAATATTTACAATTTTATTTTATGTTTCAGTTAAATATATGTTGGCCTTTATCACAACCAATTTCTCAAACGAAAAACAGAGAGCGAATGCCATCTTGAGTAGTTTATGATATTTGCGAATGAAAACATTCTTTCCACAGGGGCTGACGATGTAAGTGGCGTGTTATATTTGATCGCTATCTCTTCCAACGCTAGGATATTTCTCAATCATTTCGAAATTGGCCTCCGGATCCAAAAATATCTTCCCAGCTGTTCTTTAATGTTAAGTAAAATAGCTGCTATCGAAGCGTCAAAACCATTTTTTGTTGTTTGGGCTCCATCTAAAACTTAATTTAGTTAAAACAAGAAAGAAAGTCGGTCAAGCCCGACTATAACATACTCTGTACCTGTGAAGTGCTGCCCCTCACCGTTGCGACCGGTGCTGCCCATAATTGTTTGTTTTCCTTATTACTCTACAGGCGTTCATCCTATCTTTACCATTCCTTTGGCTGATCGATAAATAATCTTAATATCAAAATATGTCCGGAAGGTTCGAACCTTCAATCTAAAAAAAACTGACAGATATGCGGGGGCGGGAGGGGACGTAGCAAAAGTTCAAAAAACAAACTTGATCTGCCTGCAAGTATAAGAAACATATGTCCCATACATGTCAAACTTCTATCTCTTTCCATCTCTGATATCTGTTTGTTCATACGGACGCACGGTCATGGCTATATCGACTCGGCTGTTGATGCTGATCAAGAATATATATACTTTATAGGGTCGAAAATGCTTCCTTCTGGCTGTTACATACTTTTGCACAAACTTAATATACTCTGTGTACCTCAGGTACAAAGTATAATAAGTTATCACTACTATACGATGGGTCTATTCGATTTTGCCTAATAGAGGGTGAAGCGCGATTTTCACAAAATGGTTTATTCTGAGTGACATTCTTGAAATCGGTGAGCGATATATTTCCATACCATCTTTATCTGGTCATGTTTTCCAAATTTTTTCAGACGAAGAACCTTGCTTCCCAGCTGAGTTTTTGCGTAGAGAGAAAAGGTTCTTTAGATATAATTTTGGCAGAGTTTATGTAAAACTTTTAGAATTTATAAAATATTTTTTTAGCGTTTCTCTTGTACAAATGTTTGCGTAAAACTATCAGAAATTATAAAGTAATTTGTGTGTCCTTTTTCTCTTTTACATATTTTTGCTTGTGTAAAACTATTAGAAATTATTTAGTAATTTTTGTGTACATGTTTCTGGCTTACTTCAGTATATCAAGGGATAGTTTAGATATTATTTTTTTGTTTAAATTATGCTTAGCCCCTAAGAAAAATTAAAACAAAAAAATCACAGCTAAACTAAACCTTAAGATTAAGTATGAAAATCCTGGTTAGGACTTTGAGCCATCAAATTCTGGTTATGAATTTGGTTCTTCTTTGAACACACATCGAACCCTGATCCAGGGATTTTTTTTACGTTTATCAAAGCCACGCCGAAAATTTTCTCGCCATACAAATTCTTGAACGTTGTCGTTCGGCCCATTCCAGACAATGAAAAGATCAAATTTCTGCTCACTGGAAAGCAAAACCAAGTGTGCTGCTCCTTCCAATGGTTGTCAACCATCATGTAATTCCAGTCCGCCCCAAAGTGAAGTAACCTCCTAGCGGGAAAGTTTTATATGCGATTTCACCAGATTTTGCCTCGAATTCAAATAGGTACACAGTGCTGTGGCTGTTCACCTGAGCCTCTGTCATTAACGTCTTGATGGCGTCCAATGGACGCACCATTAAGTTGGCACAGGCACAAGCTTGCCATTCGTTTTCCTGCGCAAGCATTGCAAGTAAAAGATGTTGGACTTAGAATACAATAGATGGATGACTTAGGAGTGTTCCTTCCACAGATCTCGCACCAATGCCCGCTTAATGCTATGTACAAAGGCATCGTCATCTCAAATGGCAATGTCAGCAATGAATCAGTTGGCCCATCATTTGAGGGCCACGTTGCCACTCTATTCAGCCCAATCCGAACGATTCACTTTATCTTGGCTCACCTGTAGCTCAACCCAGGCATAAACAGGTGACGAGCTGAGGCCGAAAAGTAATTGAAGTTAGAATTTGGTTGTTGGCCCATGACATTTTATACTCACAACTGATTGGTACTAGACTCTGCCAGAACTGGTGCAACGAATATCACCGCCAGGCCGTTTATCTCCGCAATGAACACACCAAAGTATTTGCCAGGTTCCTCAGCCTGCACACTGGGACTCGGTGGTTGTCCGCTGACATCTGCAAATATACAAATTGTAAGGGGTTTTGAATGGATCGATCATTCCTGTACCATACCATACCAGACAGTGATCTTCTCATGGTTATGAACACTCCTTCTCCAGTTGTCCTTCATCTCATATGGAGAGCACATCATCAGCTGCAGCACTTCTTCTGTACACACCACGTTGGCGTTGATTTCAAAGTGACCGTCGACTGGCTTCAGAGAAGAGGCAGTCGAAGAATCGATAAAGTGTTGCAGGATATCCAGGTAGTCTTCTCGGCTCCAAGTAACACTCGTCGACAATGGCTCTAGGTTCTTCAGAGAGAGCGGAAAACGGTTGCTGCGAGCCTTTCTCAAAGAAACCAAGCGGCCACACGTGTAAGTCGCAACGTGGCCCTCAAATGGTGGGCCAACTGTTATCTTACTGACATTGCCAATTGAGATGACGATGCCTTTGTGCATAGCATTAAGCGGACATTGGTGCGAGATCTCTGGAAGGAGTGTGTGAGTCATCCATCTATTGTATTCCAAGTCCAACATCTTCTACTTGAATTGCTTGCGCAGGAAAACGAATGGCAAGCTTGTGCATTTGCCAACTTCAAGGTGCGTCCATTGGACGCCATCAACACGTTAATGACAGAGGCTCAGGTGAACAGCCACAGCACTGTGTACCTATTTGAATTCGAGGCGAAATCTGGTGAAATCGCATATAAAACTTTCCCGCGAGGAGGTTACTACACTTTGGGGCGGACTGGTATGACATGATGGTGGACAACCATTGGGAGGAGCAGCACACTTGGTTTGGCTTTCCAGTGAGGAGAAATTTGATCTTTTCATCCTCGGGAATGGGCCGAACGACATTCAAGAGTTTGTATGGCGAGAACATTTTCGGCGTGGGTTTAATAAACGTAAATAACAAAAGCCGTGTATCAGGGTTCGATGTGTTTGCGAAGAAGAACCATTGCTTGCGCTTTCATGCAGCACCACGTGCAGCTAGTGATGTGCAAGCAGCTAACTGTACTCAGTTAGTGATGTGCAGCGTAATTGATTTATCGGGAACGAGTTATAAAAATAATGTGCGTCAAAATAGCGTCGACTGTTTAGCGTCGATCTGGAACGGTGGAATGTGGAACAAAAATACTTTTTTTATTTTTTAATTTACTCAGGAACTACTTAACTTTTTGAGACAAATTAAATTGCAAAATGTTAAGAAAATCACAATCTATTGTATTTAATGAGGTTTGGGTGGATTTGAGAATTGCAGTTGCACAAAAAATGTGAAAAAGCTCGTACACTCTTGGATATCTCTCCTATAACTGATATACCGTGCATGTGTGCCATTGTCTGGAACGAAGTTGATGCATATTTAAAAGTATTTTTAAGGTTTTTTGTATGGGAATTTTAGAGGTTGGTCCACGGTTAGCCGTTTTTATCAAAAACTGTACGGTCGATTGAGCGAAGCTATACTTAAATATGTGGAAGTTTTGGTATACCGTGCATATCATGCCATTATCTGAGAGAGGAGAAAATTTGGCGAGCCGATTTTTTAGTGTCACATTTTCGGTACCTGCAATTCTCAAATCCACCCAATCCTCATTAAATACAATAGATTGTGATTTTCTTAACATTTTGCAATTTAATTTGTCTCAAAAAGTTAAGTAGTTCCTGAGTAAATTAAAAATTAAAAAAGGTTTTTGTTCCACATTCCACCGTTCCAGATCGACGCTAAACAGTCGACGCTATTTTGACGCACATAAAAAAAATACATATATATTTTTATGAACATTTTATCGGGTCGTCCAATTCTTAAGAAATATGTATTAAAGATCCTCTTAAATAAATATTTTGTGTAATATCATTAATATCGCCAGTTAACAGTCTAGGGTGGTGCCAAACAAATCTCTTGGGATTTTCGGGTAATTGTCTAGTATAGGGACCTGTGTTCAAATAATTTTAAAAAAAACCCTTCGATGGACCGCGAATTATGAAGAATTATCATGCTAAAAATTCGCCGCGAACCTCCATGGTTTCTTTTTAATTGAATTTTGAAATTTTCTATTTTTGCACAGAATTTATAGATGAGCTTTTCGTCAAATGTTAAATAAATAATTTAACATAACAAACCTTCAAAAATAAATATAAAGTTATGAAAAGAAAATTAATTTCATTATAAAAAATAGGGGAAAGTCAACTTCGGCTCGGTCGAAGTTTTGTATACCCTTGCATTTTGTTTTTCGTTCCTTACTATGGGAGCTATACTATATAGATGTCCGATTTCGACTAAACTTAGTGCAATCATGGAAAAGCATAACAAACTGTTAATTACAAAATTTGGAGGCGATCCCAATCAAAACAAAAAAGTGTTTCTCACTAGAACTTCTTTTTCAACTGATCATTCATACTGCAGCTATATGCTATAGTCATCAGATATTGACTAAACTTTGTAGAATTGTGTAAAATTATATAAAATAAATATATGCCAACGTAAGGTACGTTTTCATTAAAAACAAAAAAAGTTTTTCTCACAAGAACTAGTTTCCGATCCGATTTTGACAAAACTTTGTAGAACCATGTGGGAGCATATAAAACAAATACATGCGAATTTTGTGGACATTTCCATTGAAAACAAAAAAGTTTTTCTAACTAAGACTACTTTTCGGACCATACTTTTCTAGGGGAGATATACTATATAGATGTCCGATATTGACCAGACTTAGTGGAATCATGGAAAATCATAACAAACTAGCAAATACGAAATTTTTAGGTGAACGCATTTAAAACAAAAAAAGTTTTTCTCAATAGATCTTCTTTTTCCGACCGGTCATTCGAACTGCAGCTACATGCTACAGTCCGATTTTGACAAAAATTTGTAGAATCATGTAAAAGTATATAAAATAAGTATATGTCAATGATAAGGACGTTTCAAAAAACACAAACAAGTTTTTCTCACAAGAACTAGTTTTTCGACCGATCGTTCCTACAGCTAAAGCTATATGCTATAGTCATCCTGATTCGACAAAACTTTGTATAAATTTGTGAAATCATACCAAATAGGTAAATGCCAATTTTAAAAACATTTCCATGGAAAACAAAAAAGTTTTCCTAACTAAGACTGCTTTTCAGACTCAACTTTTCAATGACAGCAATACTATATAGATGTCCGATTTTGACCAGACTTGGTGGAATAAAGGGAAAGCATAGCAAACTAAGAAATACGAAGTTTGGAGGCGTTTCCATTGAAAATAAAAAATATTTTTCGACCGATCGTTCCTCTGGGAGCTATATGCTATAGTCATCCGATTTGGAAAAATCTTTGCAGAATTGTGTGAAAGCACACCAAATAAGTAAATGACAATTTTAAGGACATTTCCATTGAGAACAAATAAGTTTTTCAAACTAAGACTAAGACTTTATAGACTTTACGACATATATATAAAAGTGAAAGTATGTTTGTATGTTTGTCCCTTATGGGCGTCTAAAACGCTGAACAGATCTTCACGATTTTTTCACAGTATGTTCAAGTCGATCAGGAAAGTGTCATAGGCTATGTCTGTGAAATGGTCCAAAATCCGCGAAATTTGCCAAATCATACCGTTCATCCGATTGCAATGAAAATTGGGGATTGGTTGAACGCTTGCCCGGGAAGGTTTCTAAGTTGAAAAAATTTGCGCAAAACGGTCCAAAATCCGCGAACTGGGAAATTGATCGACGCTTGCCCGAAAAGGTTTCCAAGTAGAAGAAAAAGTTAAATCTGATTTAAAGAAATGTGCGGAAAATAGTCCAAAAACCGCGAAAATTTAAAAACTATACCGTTCTTTCAATTGCGATTACATTTTGGTCAATGGTTAGACGCTCGGCCGCAAAGGTTTCTAAGGTCCAAAAATCGCGAAATTTGCAAAATAACCTTATGAGTGTTGCCGGGTGGCTCAGCGGCTAGTGTGCGCGACCGCTGTGCAAGAGGTCGTAGGTTCGATCCCGCCTCTGAATATCTAATGAAAAGTTTTTTTCTTTGAATGAACTTTTCACCCGGTCACGCCTTTATGCTATTGTTTAGCTGTTCTGGTTTTCAAACGATTAGCAATTTGAATGTTTCATTTCCAAACTGTTTCCGTTGACAATACTTTCACCTTAATCAACTGGAGAATCAATACAATCCAATAATCACAAATAATAGTTGATAGTAGTTGAATATAGGTGTTTAAAATGTCGTTTCTATTTTTAAGGGTATTTTATGAACAATTTTCCATCGTTTCATAATCAAGTGAAAACCAGAACAGCTTGAACAAAATATTTCAATTCGATTTGGATGGCACATTGCAAAATTGAAGCTATTCATATAAATTATTAATTTTTTTATTAAAAATAATTTTTAAGGGAATGTAAAATGGCAAAGAGTATCCTAATACACTAACAATGGTTCTAAATTAACTTTAAGCCAGTATTTTGACGCCTTTATGTACAAAATCGCATTTACTTTTGAATTCATCGGCTCCAAGCAATGTATGTGTTATATCCTTGAAGAGGGTATATTAAAATTGTTCAGATGTTTGTAACGCATAGAAAAAAGCACTTACGACCACTAAAATATTTATATTAGAGCCCTGCACGAGTCCACTCGTAGAGCCTTTTTAGTCCCCTTTCAAAAACAGTTCGAGTAGATCAGCTCAGAAAATTTTTTCGAATTAAGCAAACAGCTCAGAATAACAGCTTAACTCGTAAATTATCTCGTTGTTTTTGATCTTCGAAAAGTAATTTTGTTAGATAATTTAGTAAGCATCATTATTTTAATAAACATCACGTCATCCATCTTCATCTGAAGAATTCGCGGTTCAAAAAATTGTTTGCTCAGGTTACATATTGGGATTCAAAAGTCATTTTTGGGAGCGAAGGCAATGTCCACCTTCAGATGAAGAATTTTCTACTCACAAAAAAATGTCGTTATTTTTTAAATTAAAAAGAAACTGCGTTCATTTTCATGCTTAGGCTAAGCTGTGCTGCGTTGAAAGAGTTCTGTTTTTTTTTATGATTTATTAATTTGGATTTAAAATGGCTTGTTTCATATAGTTGTTTTGCGAGCTATCAGAACTAAACAATTTCAAACAAGTCGAACGAATCCACTCGTGCAGGGCTCTGAGTTGATTTAGCCATGTCCGTCTTTTTCTATGCGTTTTTCTCCGTCAGTTTCAAAGCTATCTTTACGAAGTCTTGTGCATTGTCGTTTGGTCAAAACATCTTCTTGAACAGCATTTTTAACCTTCTGATACTAAAACAGTAAAATATGCCGAGAATGCTGTTTTCTATCTTCCATTTTCGATAGGGTACCAAACAAACGGTATTCCATAAAATTTAACATTTTTTACAAACAAGCTATTCATAATGGTAAAGCAGTTAAGTGTGAAGTTGGCTGCGAAAAAATTCAATAAAATAGTCTGAAATTACTTAGTGAACGACCCAATAAATATAGATTGCACTGAACCGAACTAAATGATGGTTTTTCATATATCAGCTCTTGTTTTCTAATTATAGTGGGGGAAAAGGATTTGTAGTACTTTTGCCACTGGAATATATGGACTTTGCATAAATACATAAAAAGAATCAAAAGCGATATATAAGTATAGCAGAGAGTGTCTAAAATGTCCTCTAAAGTCAGTTTAATGTCGATATCAGGCAATTTTTTTTTCAAAATATATCATCCCCTCTGAGCTAGGGGAATGAAACAAGAATTATTAACCAGTGAAGTAAAACATTAATTTTGTATGCATTTAGGAATATATAAATATGTATTGTAAAATACTAACTTAAAGTCTTCAAATATTTCAAATTCTTAACAACAAAATCAAACATTATCGCCCCTTCACATCAAATAAAATGCAATTTTTCTAGGTGCCGCAATCGCTGCTCTAAATTTATCAACTGACTGCCTATCTCATCCAGCTGGGCAGAGCAAGTGCAGCATTCGGAACCAGACTCGAAGGAAACGTCCAGAACCTGTGGAAGGTTGTGATGATGCTTGTGCTTTGTTGTTGCGATAGAATTGTAAAATGTTTTGTGTAACTATTTGAAAAATCGTGGATTTGGAGAGCGACGATCCAACAGGCCCAGCGTGCGTGGCTTGGGCGATTGGATATCACTTTTGGGTGTGCCGTGTAAATGTTTTGTGTGTTCACTGTCAAGCACCTGGAAGTTCTCATCCAAAGTCTGATAAGCCAGCGAGGCACGGGGATCAATGCGTATGCTCAGATCATTTGACTTCGAGGAGGCTTCGGCGCCACCGGCAGCACTTCCACTTTGTTTTGAGGACGAATCACTGCTGGTGTCACAGCAGGAGGAGGCCAGGGCCGACTTGGTTTCAAATTGGGAAGCATCATAGGTATGCAGATTCGATTCCCACACCAGGAGCTGTAAATGAGATATGATAATTATTTCAGTATTTAGTATTAGAAATACTAATTCAGGATACAGGATCCTGTAAACAGGATAAACGTTTATTTTTAATTTTTATTATAAAATTTAATTGTAATTCTAATTATACTCTGTACCAGAGGCACACAGAGTAAATTAAGTTTGTGCAAAAGTATGTAACAGCCAGAAGGAAGCATCTCCTACCCTTTAAAGTATATATGTTCTTGATCAGCATCAACAGCCGAGTCGATCTAGCCATATCCGTCTGTCCGTCCGTCCGTATGAACAAACAGTTCTCAGAGATGGTAAGAGATAGAGGGCAGATAAAGTTTATTTTCAATTTCAAGAATTTAGAAAAAACGTCATATCTTCAGTCAGTTTTATAGATAGAAGGTTCGAGCCCTTGGACATATTTATAAATCAAGATTATTTATTGATCCGAAGGAATGGTAAAGATCGGATGAACAATAGTCCAGCTATAAGGAAAACAAACAATTATGGGCAGCACCGGTCGCAACGGTGATGGGCAGCACTTCACGGGTACAGAGTATATTATAGTCGGGCTTGACCGACTTTCTTACTTGTTTTAAAATCAAAAAAAAGTTATTTTTACAATTTTTTGATCAAAATAAAAAAATAATGGTCATATTACGATTATAATTTTAAAAATTATAAACGTTTTACACCCAAATCTCACCTGTTTATCCGCACCGGCTGTGGCAAACTTCTCTCCATTCTGGCTGAAGGCCACTGCATTTACAGCATTGGTATGGCCAGTCAGGGTATAGATGGGTCTGCCCTCCAGTAAGTCGAGTATCCTTATCGTACGATCCTCGCTGCCGGACAGCAAAAAGTTGCCGCTTGGATGGAAAGCCACATCCATCACCGGTGCCGAGTGCACCACATACAGTTGTATCAGTTGACTGTTGGCCACATCGAATATTTTGATTCTATTGCAGCTCAGGGCAACAGCCACCATATTGCCCCACGGATGCCAAGCCAGTTGAGTGGGTGCAGCCCGTTCCTCCGTGAAAATGCGCACACACTCGCCGCTGTTCACCTCATAGATGCGCAGTGACTTATCATCGCTGACGGTCGCCACCAACTTGCCATCGGGACTGAACTTGGCCGATCTCGTCCAGTGCTTCTGCTGTGTGAACGACGAGACAAACTGACGTCGGGCCACGCGCCACAGCTTCACAGACTTGTCATCCGAGGAGGTTAGCAGCATCTGTCCCGTCGGATCAAAGTCCACACTTCGCACGGGCTTGCTGTGCGCTAGGAACTCGCCCGAGATGCCTCTCACCTTAGGTTCCCAAATCTTGACTGTGCGATCGTGACTGCCGGATGCCACCAGATTACCCTTGGGTGACCAGGCCACGCCATACACAGGTGCTGCATGGGAACCAAAGCGTATGCAACGCGCCGCCTGCTTGAGGTTCCAGAGGATCACAGTCGAGTCCATAGCGCTGTTGGCATCGAAATTAGATTTTTTTTTTTTTTCTTGTAAAATTTTTACCTGGTAGCCAACTGAGATCCATCGGGACTAAAGCGCAGTTGTGTGATGCTGCCCGTGTGGCCAGTGAAATGACGCTCCAATGCCGGATCGCTAAACAGATTTTGCATGTTGATATTGATTTAGATTTGCTTTATTTTTATTAAGATTAGATTTTTGCCGCTGGAGTTTAAAATCGAAATGCGTCGCCAAGCCAACTGTTGGAATTTTACAGCACTGGTCATGTTAACAGTGCCATAGTAATGACACTTGGGCCGTTTTTCGCCAAATGGCGGGAAGTGTGCTATTTAAATTAAATTACTAAAAATGTGACTGAAATTTATAATGAATTTGTAGTCGCAAAGGGAAGGGAATTTTTCTTTAAATCTTTGTCAAGTCCCGACATATATATAATATAAAATAAATTAAATTTTGTTATATCCATTAGAACAAGCAGAGAATTTTTCAAATAAAAAATGACTACTTAAGGAATATTTTAAATTTTTTTCATTAAACTCAGAAACACCTCTTCATTTTGATTTAAAAATCAAAAATTTTATTAAATCGATTATTTGTTAATTTTTATTTAAAACAATTTTTATATTTATATTAATATTTTGACTATAAGCCATATTACAAGTCAAAAATATAAGATGCAGTCAAGGAGGGTATGAATCTAAAGGTTATTGCATCCCCAACAATCTAGATTAGAATTAGTTTCTAATCGGATGAACATTCGAAAAAATTCTGCCAGCAACCGTTCGTTTTGTTCGTAAATTAATGTAAATTAATGTAAAATATATATACCAAAAATACACCGAAAATTCCAAGACAATCCGGCATTTATTTTGTTTAGACGCTCCATGTAAATGTACAGTGCGTATTTTTCTCAAAACTGTGTTTGCAAAGTTGGTACATTTTTTGGTTATAATAAAGAAAATGGCTTAGGAAAAATGTTTAAAAACTGGCGTTTTTCAAGTCAATTAACTGTATGTAGCCCTTAAACAAGCTAAATCACCCGCACTTTAATTTGGCCTTTTTAAGGCCTATTGGACGGCACTAATACACTTAACAGAGCTCAGTTGTGTATCGATAAATAGTCGGCAGTGCTGCAAAACGCGCATTTTACTGCCGCAGCTGAAACGCAAAAATTTATTAAATTTTAAGTTGAAATAAACAATAACGAAATGTCTTTTCTGGCGAAGACAATGCGCCAAATGCTTAGAGTTGCCCAGGTCACACAGCGCCCAGGTACCTTAGCAGGTAAGTGTGGCAGAACCACAACAAAAACAAGTCCAATGACATAACCAAGCAACTGCCTCTTTCCCCCTCCCCCTGTCAGGCGCCATGCGTACCTTGAGCATCTCGCCGGTTAAACAGCAGCAAATCAAACCTCTGCCCACTCCCCCTACCGCTCTGGACAAGGAGCAGCAAAAGGAATGCCAAAGCATCTGCGAGCGGGTTAACCAACAGGTGGCCCAATCCCAGCAGGGTCGTCTCTTTGCGGTGGTTCATCTCTGTGGCAAACAGTTCAAAATCACTCCCGGAGATGTGGTGCTCGTGGAGGGCTACTGGCCACCCACCACAGGAGACGAGATTAGTCTGGACAAGGTGCTGCTGGCAGGAGCTAAGGACTTTACGCTGATTGGTCGCCCCCTGCTCGAGCCCGGCCTGGTTACGGTAAAGGCCACCATTATTGAGAAGACCCTCACCCATACGAAAACACATTTCAAAAAGAAGCGCAGGAAACAATATATGAGAATCAATTTCCAACGTTCTCCCAATACCATGATCAGAATCAACTCCATCGAGATGACGCGGCCTGTGGATGGCAGCCGGGAGGCGGAGAAGGAGGCCTCAAAGCGTTTGTTTTAGTTCAAATAAAGCAATTCTAATGTTCACGTTTTAAGCCACAGAGGGCGCTTTTGTTACCAAATCTAAGCCATAGAGGTCGCTTTTGTTACCAATTCTAAGCCATAGAGGTCGCTTTCTTTTAGGTAACCTGTTCACCGGCCAAGCACTAGAGGGCGCTGCTTTACCAAGAGCGCCACATTCAAATATCAATTAAAAATTCCACTTTCATCTTGATTCAATGCCTTTTACCTTTCATATTTACCCAAAACGGGACCTACTTTGGCTTTCTAATGAAGCAACTGCCTGAGCCTTTGCTCTGCAATTTTAATGACAACCTTTTATCATCTTTCATTAAAAAGACGTCGCCGACCCTCTGGCAACACAAACACGCACACCCACACACATATGAATACGATTGCACATGCACACCACACGGTTTCTTTATCAGCAGATGTAAGTCGTCGTCTGTCGTATTTGTTTACGCCTCTCTTGCTCTTTCACTTTTGCTTAACCAAAAGGATTTTGATTCAAACAAAACGGCTCCCTGGCACCATTTCGTTCTGTGGCCTTTCCGGTTTTTGTTTCAAGAGAAAGAAAAAATAGTTTTCCAAATTCACGAAAAACTTTTTGGGTAAGTCACTGACTTGACTTGTTGGTGTCTGCCTGCAATTAATACATTCAAAATTTTACAAAATTTATTTTTTAAAAGCTCATTAATTTACAGTCCCAGTACGAACAATAAATACCCAGTTCCCATTTATGACGCTGAGCCGCCCTTTCGGTCTCCGAGCTTCTCCATCCATTGCTGTCTCAACAGCTCCCTGGGATGCCATGTGCAAGAAAAAATGCTGAACCGCACTAAACTGTGACTTTTTCTGGATGCATTGGTAGCTCTTGCAATGCTTCTGGCTGATATTCACTCCAAAATCGACAATTCTGCTTATTTACGTACCCATTGAGCCAAAAATAAGCTTCGTCGCTGAACACAATTTTTCGGTAAAAAGGTGAATCTTCGGCCAACTTTCCAAGAGCCCATTCACCAAAAATTCTACGTTGCGGTAGGTCGTTCGGCTTCAATTCTGGCACCAGCTGTATTCTGAAAGGCTTCACATCTAAATCCTTCCGCAACATTTTCCACGTTGTTGAGTAACAGAGGACCATGATGGTCATCATGAACACTGGCTGCGATATTTTCTTCAGTTCGCACTCTACGTAAGCGTGTTGGTGGTTTAATGTCCAACAATGTAAATTTGATGCGAAATATAGTCACAATAGCCTGAATAGCCGCTTCAGTGGGTCGATTAAAATGAGCATAGAATGGAAGAAGCGCGCGATGAACTTTCTTAACAGAGCACGCATTTTGATAATAAAATTTAATAATTTGCAAGCGTTGTTCGTTTGTAAGACGATTCATGATTAAATTATAGACCAAACTGAAGATGTTTGACAGTGAAACAAGAAACGAAACGTGCGTCAGCTGTTTAAACCAGTGTTGCCAAAAAGATAATAGCTAAAAAATCACCCTTTACAAAGTCTTGTCAAAATCGTATGACTATAGAATATAGCTGTAGTATGAATGAGACAGTTTACCGATTGCACAGCCAATTGACAGCCTTAAAAGCCCTCAAAAATTGTCCATAAAATGAGTTGTGGAAACATCAATTTAATTGGGACGGTCTTTTTTGTGAGGATGACTTTAATATGGGTATAATTGCTGATCTGGCCATTCGTAGCCGCTATTGGGGCAATCGAAAAATTAAAAGGAATCGCATTCGCTCTAAATCATTCTTCGAAGATACAGTTCCCAGGTACAGAATGGACCAATTCAAGGCGCATCTTAGGATAGGCGCTGATGAGCTGCCCGCTGAATTGTTCAAGGCTGACGGTGAGGAGATGGTAAGGTGCATGCAGCAACTCCAATGCAGAATATGGTCCGAAGAAAGCATGCCCGAAGATTGGAATATAAGTGTACTTTGACCAATATTTAAAAAAGAAGACCCTGCAGTCTGCGCCAATTACCGCGGGATCAGTCTCCTTTCCATTGCAAATAAGGTTCTATCATGCTTCCTATGTGAACTTCTAATGCCGAGAATGAGTGAACTGATTAAACCTTATCAGTGTGGCTTCAGACCTGGCAAATCCACCACAGACCAGATATTCACACTGCGACAAATCCTGGAGAAGATCCAAGAGAGAGAGAGAGAGAGATCGACACCCACCAACTTTTTGTTGACTATAAAGCCGCCTTTGACACACCGATAAGGTCAAAGTTGAAGCCCTTTCTACATTTGGTATACCAGCAAAGTACGTACGACTTAGCATGATGACGTTGAGAAGCAAACAAAGCTCCGTCAAAATAGGAAAAAACCTCTACGAGCCTCTCGATACCAAAAGAGGTTTTAGGCAGGGTGACACCTTATCGTGCGACTTCTTTAATCTGCTGATGGAGTACATACTGCGCCAATACTCAAATGCTAACAGAACGGGCACCATCTTTATCAGAGATAACATGCTACTTGCATATGATATGATATTGATATCATCGGCAATAGCGAATCTGTGGTAAAACGGGCGTTCTCAGAGATAGAGAAGCAGTCAAAACTTATGAAGAACTTATAAATGAAGATCAGACGAATCAACGCGCAGTGAGTATACGCTTGGACAATCTGTTGAAATGGGAGAACACAACTTCAAGGTTGTTAGGGACTTTGTCTACCTCGGAACGATACGACTTAGCATGCGACAACAATACAAGTCTCTTGCAAACCGAAGTTACTATGGGCTCGGTAAGAAGTTCAAGAGCAGAGCCCTCTTTTGGAAAACGAAAATTGCGCTATACAAGTCGCTTATCATCCCAGTCCTGCTATACGGCGCAGAAGCATGGACAATAACAGCAGCGGATGAGGCGGAATTGGGCGTGTTCGAGAGAAAAGTTCTTCGGAGGAATTATGGAACACTAAAAGTTGGCGACGAATTTCGCCTCCGAATGAATCACGAACTGTACGAGCTCTATGGGGACACTAAGCTTGTCAAGCGCATAAAACAACAGCGGCTGCGCTGGATAGGACATGTTACCCGTATGGATGATAACGCTTTAGCAAAACGGGTGCACTGTCGAAATGCGAACGAGTTAGAAGGCACGCCCGGGCCGGGTTGACCGAAGCAGAGATGGGGTGACCAGGTGCAGAGTTATTTCGAAGCTGGGTGTGCCGTTCTGATGGAACATCGCTCCGGACAGAGGCGAGAGGCGGACATTAGTCGCAGCGGCCGAGACCGTAAAACGGTTGTGATGGCCAAAGAAAAAGAATCACTTATTAATGTAAGAGTTTGTTATTCAATCACGATGAAATGGCTGAACGAATTTGAATGAAATTTGGCTCACATAAGACTGGCTGGGATGAGACTTAGGCTATTTCAGCTTTTATTAAGGGAACCATTTAGGTTCAGGTGTCGTTTTGCAAGGGTATACAAAAAAATTAATTACGCAAAAAGTATGAGACGCATCAATATGCGGTTTAGTTTATTTGGAAGGTAATTAATGAAAGAAAACAAAAAAATTTGTTGTTGTTGTTGTTGCATCGGTTGTTGTTGTGATCCGTTTCAAAGTTGACCAAAAATTCAAATTATAGGTCCATGGTTGGGAGGATTTTTTGAGAACGCATCATCTGAAAAAAAAAGTAGAAATGGGGTTTTGTTAAGAATTGATGTGGTTATCGAATATACTAGGATATTTGGGATCGGTCATTATATAGGGGAGTAACGGGGTTTCAAAGTCAAAATTTCGAAAATCGACATTTTTTGACCCCTTTCTTTGGTCCTAGGTCCTCCATTTTTGACCGATCCAAAATATCCTAGTATATACGAGAATGGTGGGTATTAGAAGTAGTTTTAAAAAAGAATTTGAAAATCGGTCTACATTTACTCAAGTTATCCTCCCAACCAGTTTGAAAAAAGTGGTTTCGAGATAGTCGCGTTTAAAGTTTTAACTACTTTTTTCAATAAAATATATTTTTAATAGACTTTTTTTTCGTGGTTTTTAATGTTTTTTTTCATAAACAACAGTTAGTTTGGAAAAAAATTGGAATTTTTTTCAAATACGAGGGTCGTTCAAAAAATAATGAGACTTTTAATTTTTAATATTTTAGTTTTTATTAATTTTTGTTTTTGTATTTTGATTTTTTTTGGCAGAGTATGTAGTTATTTGGAAGAAAAAACTTTTCTAAATACGAGGGTCGGTCAAAAGTAAGTTGAGGAAAAGAACTTACAGTATATCTCCTACGCCAGCTTCATAGAGGTTACCCTCTTCCTGGACGTCACGTTCCCACTGGAAGGACCTCTCCCTTCTGCGAGCCCATGCAGCTTCAGCGCTCCCAATTGCGATTACCCTCTCAGCCTCGTTGATGCGTTGATCATCGAACGTCCTAGCGAAACTATCGGCAATTGGTCCAATGGTTATTTCAGCGGCTTCCATGATTTCTAAAATCGCTTTATATCCGTCATTGAACTTGGTTAGCGAGCAGCAGGCAGCGAGGTCGACGGTCCTTTTCCGGCGTAAAAGTGCTTTGGAGCAAGCTGCCACAATGTCTTGTTGAAGGACTCGTTATTGTTTTGAGTGTTGCCACCCAAGCATCTCTCAAGCAAATTTCTGTCGGTGAGAGCCTCGTAAATTGGTTTGATGGCCTCTTGGACGTCATTATGTAGTGCCGGTGGATGCTTGTACGTTTCGCCATCCTTTCTCGCTTTGCCCCATTTGCACCAAGTATTGTCACCATCTGGGCAATATTCGTGTCGGGGAACTTCATCTGTTGATATCTTATGGTAGTATGTTGCCCAAATTTCTAATAATGTGATTTTATGCCCAACCTACCTGCACAAAAACAATATGTTCTTTTGACTTGAAATTTTCAGGGGATGTTTTTAACACCATAACGCATAATTTAAGCCAAAAAAAAATCGAAAAAAATTTTTGCGAACCTAAATGGTTCCCTTAAATGATAAAAAACCACAAAATTTTCAAAATTCGCATATGGTGTAATTTTAAAGGTCTAAAAATTGCGAAGTTTTCAAATGTTTCGTATGTGCTAAGATTATTAACTTGCACAGCAGTCGCGCACACTAGCCGCTGAGCCACCCTGTCACAATAGGAAAAATAGGAGGTGTGGATCAAATGGTCTAAGAAATCTCAAAACTTGTAAATCTTTCATATGAGTTTAGAAGAGTCATGAAGACGCGTAAATAGAAGGTGGTGATGAAAACCGTTTCAAAAAATTGCGAAATTTTTTCAATTTTATATTGAGTTTAGATTATTAGTATTAGAAACAACTTGTTAGACTAGTTTAGAGTGTGCCAACTGTAACTAACAGGAGGAAATTTTTTTATTTTCAGTTGAATAATGAAAGAAAAACGGAACTGAAATTTGGGAGAACCTGAAATAATGCCAGTATTGTGGCGGGACTTAACTTAAAATTTCGATTAGTGATTGGGACGGCATAGATGGGGACGTGATTGAGTTTTCTTTCTTATTTCAAAATTCATTCAAAATCG
Organism: Lordiphosa collinella; assembly: GCA_018904265.1. Taxonomy (NCBI): domain Eukaryota; kingdom Metazoa; phylum Arthropoda; class Insecta; order Diptera; family Drosophilidae; genus Lordiphosa; species Lordiphosa collinella. Next base: position 5,951 of record JAEIFV010000967.1, on the reverse strand, counting down.
AAATTCTTTCAGGTTTGATTGGGATCTCAATGGCTTTAAAATTAGAAATCCTTGATGCTTATCCAGTGAAAATTCCAATAAAATAAGAATTACAATCAATTGCTCTTGCTCCTGCTTAACCTTCTCTTGCCACCCCAAATGTCACCCCCACAAGCATACATCAATTCCATAAACATTCCCTCAAATGCTTTTCCTTCCTCATTTCGTTTTTTTTTTTTTCTGGTCTAGCCCTGAGGCCTTAAGTCGGTCGAATCTCTAATCAAAAATGCAATGTTTGGCTTGGTTAAGCGGAAATCGGTAGATTGCGTTGCCAGTTGTCGCTTGTTGATATTAACACATCCCCCCCCGACAGCATAAAGCAGGCCATCAACACCCCGCCTGGTCCAGCGAATCGTCGGTTGAAGGTGGAAGTTTGGGAGCTGGGTTAATGAAACGTCACAGATGATGACGACGTTGGCATAAGATTTCAATGATATGTCAAAACTGAGTGATGCCGATGATGGATGGCAGGCCATAATACACAGTATCCTTTTCGATCTGCTTTGCCCCTTTTTGCCGCCTCATACATCACACGTTTCTACGCATAAATTTACAGCAAATTTGGCCAACTTGAGCCGCATTTACATGGGATTTGTATAGAAGGGGGATGGAAACTGGGAAGGGAGTGTGGCAGCTACTGGACCCCCTTAAAGACAAACACAATCTAAAAACATTCGCTTGGCGGCAATTTCCGTTTTTGTCACATCAAATGCAATTTTCGTAGTCGAATAACATAATCAGCCAAAACCACCCCACACCATCCCCAACTCGTCATAATCACCAAGCAAGCAGTTGACATTCAGGTGAATTTCCCATATTGAAATTTGATTTGTCGTTGCCAAAGTGCAGTAAGCAAAAATAATTTTTTGATGGATGTTTGCGCAAAACTTGCCCGAAGTGACGACAATTGAATTTATGTGCAATTTGCTAAATTTGTTGTGGCATCCAGGGCAGCGCGGGCGGGTGCGGGTGCCAAAAGGCAAGTGACAGAGAAGCCATAATTTTTAATGGCATTTTTATATGGAGCGAAAGTGATTTTATTTACTAAACGAGTTGGTGTCAGGGCTAAAATGTGCGAGTACAACCTGATGATGATAAGGCTTCAGTTTGAGTTTATAGAATTGAGGGTTGAGAACATCATGGGGGTAAGGAAAGTAAAAATCGAACGGAATCAATTGAAATGGTTCTCACTGTTAAATTAATTCGAATAAGCTGGGCTTTGGCTTTAGTTGAAGCAAACATCCAACTTTATAGCTCGTATAATTTCTAAGATATGACTCTATACCTGTTTTAAACCGGATCAAACTGGTTCGGAAACAGTTTTTAATCGGGCAAACAACCAACTCTCTTTATTTCAAACCCATACACCAAATTAGAAATTTGTTATAACTCGTTTTCATCAAACCCATCAACATTTACACAGATGCCTCTCAATATTTTATAGTCAGGCAGAAGGAGGATGTTGACGGTCCGATTCTACGCAAAGTCTCTATTTAAACCATCTTAAGGAGTCGAAAAAAAACCTGGTGAACTTTGAAATGTTTAACCATCCAATTAAAACCCATTTTTGGGGGAAATAATGATTACCACTGCCCTTCTCCATCTCCTGATCGGAAAAGTATTGACAGAAATGAAATCGGAGCTCCTGAAAAGACAATGCCAACGACGTAACTAACTTCTGCCGGACAGTTTTTCATTCCGTCCCAAAATGCCATTTGCATTTTATAATTTATTTAAGGGGAAAAATGTAAGTGAAAAATTTGAAATTTTAACTTTAAGCGCTTATTTCACTGTCCTGGGCGAACATGAAACATTTTTATTACGAAGCGTTGTTGTATACAGAGAGAAAAAATCACTCTGTTTTTCCGAACTTGATAGTCAACTGATTCTAAAATTACTACCATCAAGTTCTCCATACTTAAGGGGGTAGTACAAGTTGCGCGTGCTGTTTTTAGATGCTTTTTTTTAAAATTCACAGAAAGCAAACGAAAAGATATCTCAAGATATTCAAATCGGTTTTTTTTATATAAAAGTTAATGAATGAATAAAAAAATACAAAATTTTTTGTTTAAGAATTGTGACGTCAGCTAAAAAGTTTCTGGTCTGCGAAAAGTGGTACGAACAAAAAAGTGCGCCCATGGCGGCCGTGATTCGGGGTCAGTCCGTTATCCGAATTCAAAAAGTAGAAAAATTCTGGTTTAGTATCGATGTAATTCTGGCCTGAACCTCAGATTTGGAAAAAAATTAATTTTTGACAAAATGGAAGCACTTTGAAAATGAAAAATTTTTTAGGTATTTTTTGTTGTATTCTAGTGTAAAAAAAAATACTAAAAATTGTTGCATCTAAAAGTTGGAGGCTCAGGCCAGAATGACGTCAATTCTGCGTTATTGAACAAAATCGGTCCAGTAGTTTTGGCTGAATCGCGGCCGCCATTTTGAAAAATGTGGATTCGAGAAAAGCGCGTTTAAAGTTTGCAGTTGCTGGGACATTTGGGTCAACTTGAGTCACTAAAAGGGCGATATCACCTTAAATAATTCGAGTTTTCGAAAATCCTTTTGGGAAAATATTTTTGAATATCTGAGCTATGAGAAAAAACAAAAAAAAAAAAAGTTTATTTTTTCCGGCCCAACTTGTACTACCCCCTTAAATCAAGTACGTTTGAAAACTTAATTTGAGTATTATCGGACTTAAAAAGTGAGTACGAAACATACTTAAAATGAGAACATTTCAAGTACTTTTCAATCTTAAAATAAGTTAAAACTTCAAGACATGTGAAGGGAGAAGTACGTGGATATTTGGCCCAAGTACATTTGCATACATTCCCATTTGTTCTGAAAACACATTAAGGGGGTATTGCTGCTTGGAAGGCTGTTTTTGGACCATTTTTTAAAATAAATCTTATTTGAAAACGGAAATAGTTATTTAAATTCCGTTTTTTTTTTGTATTAAGAACATATTGAATTAAATGAAAAATTTTTCTTTTCCCTTGTACGAGGGCTGTTTAAAAGTTGTCGGCCTTCAAAGTTGAACGTCGAAAAAAAGGTATGCTGCTGGCGGCACGGATAACTCCACTTCGGATCATCTGAAATGGAAATTTGTATACCCTTGCAGCTTCCATTGAAAACAAAAAAGTTTTTCAACTAATACTACTTTTCGAACCTTATTTTTCTATGTGATCTATACTATGTAGATGTCTGATTTCGATTTCGAAAAATTCCACTAAAACTTCTTTTTCGACAGCTATATACAATATAAAACTTTGTGAAATTGAAAGTTATAAAATAAGAACACAAAAAAAGGCGTTTTCTTACTTTTTTTCGACGATCATTCGTACAGCTATATGCTATAGTCATCCGATTTTGATAAAACTTTGTAGAAATGTGTTAAAAGTATATAAAATAAGAACATGCCAATAAAAAGGGCGTTTTCATTAAAAACAAAAAAGTTTTCCTCACTCGAACTAGTTTTTCGACCGATCGTTCCTATGGGAGCTATCTGCTATAGTCGATTCGACCAATCTTAGTGAAATCATGGAGATAGTAAACTAAGAAATACTTACTTTGGAGGCGTTTCATTAAAAACAAATATTTTTTCACTAAGACAGTTTTCGACCGATGTTCTAGACAGCTATTGCTATAGTCATCCGAGGACAAATGTGCAGCGTATTTGTACCAAAAGACTTCGTGCAAAGTTTGGATAGCATTAAAACTGAAGGGAGGAGCATAAAAACAGACGGACAGGGCTAAATCAACTCAGCTCGTCTTGCTGATCTAGAATATATATACTTTATGTGGTCGGAGATGCTTCCTTCTATGCGTTACAAACATCCGGACAATTTTATAATACCCTCTGCAAGGGTATTATTAATGTCTGATCGTGGTGGGATAAAAGAACAAGAAACGTAAATAAAAACATCATGAAAAGGTATTCGAATAGAAACGAATTCAATGTGACAGAAAGCTTTAACGGCAATAAGGACTCCTCCACCAAGACGTGCAGAACGGTCACATCGATAGATGACTTAGTCGTTAAAAAAATTTCACAATCAGATACTGAAGAACTCAGCTACGTTCCTGAGAAGGCAAAACCACTGGCATCAAAGGAGACACTTTTTGTACACAACCTATTAAGCTTCCCCAATAGATTGCGCATTGAAGTTAGTTTTTTGAAGTGTTGGGATCAGATGAAATGTTTGTAATATTGTTCATTCTCCTTGTTTTTTTCACTATTATATGATTTGTTAATGACGTTAAAATAGTTTAAATTACGTTTCTTTGCGCTTCCTTTTCTCAATCTCTAATCTTAATGGTTTTCTCGGACTGCACCAGGCATATATTTAGAAGGAATTATATTAAAATTTTCGTCCTTAACTGAAAAATATAGTTGGCTCGCTCAAGTGCTTTTCTTCCTTTTCCAGTCAGTTCGTTTCGATGCAATTTTCAACGTTGCATAAAAGGCATATTTAGATGTGCAGATGCCTAGTTACTTGGTAGCATATTTTTAATCTCAAAATATCTGAAAGCATATGATTTATTCCAAAATATGTCGAATTATTCTCAAATATGTAAATATATCAGATATGGAAAAATGAATAAGGAATCACAATTATCTACTTTGCATGAAACAAATTTAATTTTACCTTAACTTCGATGTCTACTAATAACAAATAAGTCCCAGCAAAATTTATATTTATCCTATGAAACTATTTCCAGCTGGAAAGCCCCTTTATGTACTTGGTAGCTTCTGGGTATTTACCACTCACACACACACACACACACACACACAACCTGATCAAATATTTTATCTCTCTCTCTGCAACAATTTCCTGGTGTCTGCTGCGTGTTCGATTGCCAGTGTCCAAATATTAAATGCCATTGTCACAGACGCCGACAACTGACTATGGAACTGTCAACTATTGATGCTGATGATGATGATGATGACGCGGTATGGTAGCAGAGGAACAGTTGCTGTCGCCGTTTGCAATCAGTGGACCCGAGCCCAGCTTTCTTGTAACATGCAAATTTTGAACGAATTTCAATCACAGTCCCTTTTCAGGCACACAGTGCGTATGAGCAATGAAAAAAGTAATTAAATTTAACAGCCAAACGATGGGGACAACTGCCAAAGCTCCGGCTAGTTAGACAGAGAAAAACACACCCCGAAACAACTGAAAAAAGTCAAAAACTGTCATTATTAACGCATTGAACGACAGCTGCTGCCCTTTTTCATGGGGACGGCAGGAAGGTTAGGTAGGTGCCAGTGCCATGTTGACACTTGCCAGAGAGGAGACCAAAATGACATTTATTGAAATTTCATCATTAAGAGCTGTAAAGAGGAGCGGGGGGAGTGTTTGTCAACTTTGCTGCTCGTCGAACTTATTTAAATTCGAATTGTGACACGTGTGCGTGCAGAAGGGGCAGGGGAGGGAGAGTGGTTTAACAACCCTTGCCAGGCATTGGAAAATCAGTTTTGGCATCTCTCACTGAACAGCATAATATCCCCAAGGAGTAGGAAAATTTTTTGTTTTATTTTCCTGCATAATTTCAGAAAAAAACTTTCAAGTTATGCACAAAAATGAAGGTGACAGAAATCAACCCCATAAGAATCGGGAAAGGCATGATAGATATGTGAGAATATAATATGGTTTTCATATGCTAAAGGCAAATTTGATGTGGCGGAGGCAAATTTGATCGATGTGGCAGGGAAAATAATATTTGGAGAGAACAAGTTTTTGATTGCAAGAGAGGTTGATACTAGGGCTCTCGGAACTTATGTTGTAAGCCGCAGCTAATAAAAGCCCCGCTGCAATACAAAATGAGAGACATTATCTTAATTTCACTTGCGCAAAATTGGTTTAAGATCACAAAATATTTGCGGAAAGCGGTATTGAGAACAAGCATGCATTTCAAAA